>JAOXYH010091642.1:0-10678 GCA_028566455.1 Botula fusca
GAGTCTTTTATAGACGAAACGCGCGTCTGGCGCATAAAAATTCTTGCCTTGAACTTTTGATGTAATTTTGTCTTTTGGACAGGCGCACAATTACCTGTGGTGGGGTTAAACTAGTTTTATAAGGCCTTAACTATCCCCCTTTTCAGTATGGTCAAAATTGTAACGAAACTCTAAACTATTGGAGGAAGTCGTCAATATTATATAATCATTTTTGAAAAAAAAACAATAACAAAACAAAACAAAACGTAAAAAGGCAAAAATCCTACAAAGAAAGCCCAAATATCTTTTTTTTAGAAGAGCGATCGGTTATAGTTTGTAGCACAAGTGTCCATTTAAGGAGCGCAAACGTCCTGCATCGAACTAAATGCTGAGTGTATCGACCAACATCTACTGAAAAGTGCCCCTCATGTAACGCTGACGTTAGGTATAATGAGTTCATCATGAAAGACCTCGCGTTAACTTATAGATGAAAACAACAATAAAATATTGTTCCTTAAACTTTCGTCTTATTTACTCTCTCTTTTGTTCAATTCAAAAGATGCATGCAACGGTAGATTTTGGAGAAAATTATGAGACCATTGTCAGTTGTATAACTTATTTTGAAAGCTGCGAAGTTACAAATTCCGTAGTTCTACTAATTTGTATCTGCAAATAGATTAAATTGAAAAAATAGTTGTCAGACTTGTTGTTGACGCAAGGTTGCTACGTACATCGCTGAAACTTATATAAGAATGTTGCATAAATTGTTATTTAAAATGGAAGTGTCTGCAAGTACTAAAAATTTTAAGTACAGTGACAATACCGTTAGATCTTGTATGTGATTTTTTTTAAAGTTAGTTCCATGGAATCTATAGATTTTTTTACTAATGATAGGCTTTACTAATTCTATCCTTTTGTGTGGGATGTCATGGGTTTCTTGATTACCTGATGACTAAGATATTTTCTTTCAGATTATTTGATTACCAAGGGTATTTTTATGTGATTATTTGATTCCCAGACCCCTTCTTGATTATTTGATTACCACAATTTGAGAAAAAATATTGATTACCAGGACAAAACTTTAATAATTATTTGATTACAATGACTAAAATTTAATGATTTACCAGGTACCCCCATTAGGACTTTCTTTTGGTTTTTTTGGTTTTCTTTTCAAACATTTTTATTATTGAGTTAGATCGTTACCCCGTTTTTGCCTCATGCAATATGTATAAGATTATATCTTCATCATATAGAAGTTTTGGCTATGCTATTATTACTTATATTGTAATTATTAAATAAACAATAAGTAAGTATTCAATTTGAATAATAATTCAACAAAATATTTTATTATTATAATGTGTAGACATAGTGGCCAAAGCGGAAGCAAAGCTGATGTCTGCGTTCTAAAGTTTTTACAACTAAATTAGAACACGAAAAAGTGAAAAGATCTTTCAATTCAGTTGACACTGTGTTTATACCCTTTCTCTTGTAAAACACGTGAAGTTCCGACATGAAACAAAGCCCTGTTTCATTGGGATAGTAACAGAAACTCTTTAAGCTCATCAGAGTTTCTACCTCTCTCACAAAGTGTTTTATTGAAATAAGACGTTTGAAAAGGTCTGAACTAAAGAGGTCTGTTAACCATTGTGAACTTTTTTATGCTGTCCAGATTTTCTTTATGATCTTGTGCTTTGTTTCAACCTTGATTAAAAGCAAGTTGAATTATTTTTTTAACTTTAAGCGGGTCTGTGCATGCGTTAAGCAGTCTTCCAGATGTTTACAAAATGTCTACAATAATCAGTAATAAGTAATTATGGTTATAATCGATGGCAGAAATCATACATTATTTTTCAAACTATTGGAAATTCGTCTGAACAGATATGTATACTTCTATCTATTTTGCTAAAACATTGCTTGGATTATATTTGCGATGGATAAGGTTCAGGCAAAATCAGTTGAGAATTTTGTACCTTTTGTATTAATGTAAAACATTTACCAAGTCATTTAAATATTCATCTGTGCAATTCAGATCACCATACCCTTGTGTTAAAATTATCATGTAAAAACAAACACAAAAATGGCCGGTTGATTACGAAATGGATAGTCCATCCCTAGAAGGCCCCTCAATCAATCGATCAATCAATCAATGGATTATTTATTTGGCTAGCTAAAAAAAAAAGGAAGTCTACGGAAAATATGTTTCCACACTCCGGAACATTATCCTGACTCCGAGCCAGCTTTCTTTGTTCTTGCTTTCTAATACACAGTGTCGTCATTGTGCGAATCGATAAAGTCATTTTTACTGTAGAAACAATAGATGCGACTCCGATAAAATCATTATCATTGTCACTATATGGTATTGATTTTAGGACAATAATAATGGATTTATCGGAGGAGCAGCTATTGGTTCTACAGTAAAAATGACTTTATCGATTCGCACAACGAAGACACTGATACAGCTACCGTTCATATTTTCATACGTGTAGTTGATAACTGTTTTTCTAGTTAAAAAAAAAGTCCCACACAAAGCATTTTAGTAAAATTGAATGTTTGGTGGATCTGAAATATAGACGTGTATTTACATTGTTTTCTGATGGTATTATTGAATTTTGTCCATAATATTGAGTTCTTATAAGGTGTAGTCAAAGATATTCTTTGACTAACTCACTTAGAAATAGGCTGAATCATATTTTAACTTTTACCGGATCTATATATACAGCACAAGTATGCACGTGTTTTTAAATTTATTTTTAAAGGACGTTTAAAATTCAGTAACAGGATTTAATTGATACCGGAAGTCATGAAATACTTTTAAATCATTCAGAATTCACGTGTCCAGGTGTTGGTATATTTTTCTGAAACTCTCCCTTGGATTGCATTTGCGATGGATAAAGTTCAGACTGTAAAAAGAGAATGTTGTGTGACTTGTATCAAGGTAAAACATTTACTCACCTATTCCGATACTCACCTGAACAATTCAGTAAACTTTTTGTTAAAATTGTCGGAGAGAAAAAAACAAATATATACTCTAGAAGTCTGGAAATTTCGTTTGATTAAAAAGCGTGAATAAATGGGTGATTGTGGTAAAATGCAGAGTGACAGTTATTTGAACCATATCATGATGACTACATAAATATTAAAACATGGTCACTCTTCATCTACCATCCCGATATCGACCCGATACGTCTCGCGCCTATATGGCTGCAGGGATAGTAACTTGGTTGATATGGAAAAGGCCATGTTTTATTCTATTTAATACTTTCTTCCGATATCTATATGTACAATGGAGCAATGTGCTATAGAAATAAAGGATTTTTCCGAACTGAATGGTAAAAATAAAAATATCAATAGACAAAACATAATAAATTCATGGATAACGATACATATACCTATGACAGACTAAAGGAACGATGACGTCACAAAGGTTTGCACAAGACGTACTTGATGAGTTTTGTACCTGGATGGGGTCATTTACTTCTGACTTTGCTATATATATATATATGCAAAATGTGGCATGGTCTCGCAAAGTATGTAATGAAAAGCAAGAATATACAGCAAGATATGAGGTTGGTTTTGCACTAAACCAACATGAGTTAGGTTTTGTTCCGAAAACACAATGAAGCAGAAGTCTGCAGGTACACAAAGTTTTTATTCTCGCTTCAAGTGAACCAGTATTTGCTCCTTGTCCTTAATACAGGACTTAAGCTGAGAAACAACAAATACCATTTTGAAGTCATTGGTCGGAGATCGAACCCACGATCACCCCGCTCGAAGCAAGTGTGCTTACAATTAAACCACCTTGGTGTTTAGATTACAAAGTTCATTAGTTTTAAATTTAAGTAGATTGTACCGAAGTATAATGAACTTCAGTATATTCAAAATCGATGAAATTTTAAATTCAACTTCCTTAATTAAGTTTACATAAAATCTTTACGCATCATACACTCCACTCATTCAAATACAAATTAATATATATGATAAGCATACATAATCCTGAACTTTTATTAACATCTGCAATCTAGTCCATGGATTGTATTTTCTAAATCATTGACAATATTGACAAATCAATTAGAAATTCATTGATCTACAAGGTCGGTTACTGTAAAAACTCTTGTAATTGTCACAATTAAAATCAATAAATAACAGAATTCGATAAGATCAGACAAGAAACCACGTGTTGTGTGGTGACTTTTAAGTAGGCATATGTAATTCTAAATTTTATAGGTTTAGCAAAAAATTAAAGTTCATAGCTTTATCGATTGCTGTTATTTTCAGCATGGCTAAAAAGCGAGAAAAGCATAACGTTCTGTTTGTTAATCAATTCATAAGTATGAAGTTGAAAACACTAACATTAGTTTGATTCGTATAGAATATATTGCTACCTCGGACAAACATGGATCCTTATAGAGAAAGATCGAAATCGTTTACAGCTGCCAAGAGAAAACCGAAACAACAATACCATGCGCTTGGTATTCTGGTGAAGAACACTATTACTTTGGAAGACGTAGAATATTTTAGAGAGCGTTCAGCAAGGTAGGAAATGCATTTTTTCATCCTTATACTCAAGTATTTTCATTGAAAAATTTAAGGTCTTCCAAAACGCAATTTAAGTACTTACGCGAGTAAGTTCACCCTTCAAACGTTAAAAATTATCATGATCGTTGTTGCTTTCTACAAAATGAACATTCCAAATATGAATCCATATAAAAAATTCGGATACAATTTGACGATGACTTAACAAGACTTGAAATGGCAACCACAGTTTTTTTCTAAGGTTACAATATTGATGTTGGTGTCTTATATTATTTTTATAAAAGACGTGCCGTATAAGCTGAAATATCTGTTGCGTTCTCAGTGATTGTTCATAAAGTATGTCATAAATTTTGTATATGTCAGTAGTGGTAAGGTGTCCTGTTTCGTTATCAGATTAAACTTGGATGTACTTAGGTCATAAGTGAATGAAAGAGATAGTGTGTACTTCCAATCTTTCACATGAACTTAAGGTTATAAGAGATAGTGAAAAGGGTATGGTATATTTAAACTTTTTACGTATACTTATGGTCAAAATAGAATGAAAAGACAGGTACCGGAATGAAAAGACATCTTGTGTGTGTAAAATCCTTTTTATTTAAACTTTATGTCAGATGTCTCGTGTATTCAACAGCATACATGAACTTAAGGTCAAAAGTGAAAGGAAGAAATCTGGTACAAAATGTTGACTGGTGAATCCATAGCCCACCTTTAAACAGAAATAACTTAAATGCACAGACGTATCATAGAACTGACTTAGCTAACGCCATACCTTTTTTTTTGCGGGTGTTTTTTTTTTCATCGAACGGCAGTCATAACAACATCCTATTCTTCTTCTTTCAATATGAAAATCGATTATAGTTTTTTCCAATTTCAAGCACAAGATTTCTTTATAAATTCTATACTCATTTATTATTCCCTTGTGAATTGCAAAATATTGGTCTTTAATATCTGATATTTACCTTGTCATTCAAGACAACTTTGAGATAAGTATAAAAATGAGGGTGGGTAGGAGGGGTTCTGATCCCGTAATCCCGAGAAAATGATCAAATACCAATTTACCAAGAAAATAAATTTCATAATCCTGATTCCCGAAAAAATTGAAATGCAAATCCCGGATCCCGTTAAGGTTAATCCCGAATTTCCACTAAATAAAATGGCTGATCCCGGAGTCCCGAAAATGGTCCTACCGCCCCTCAAAAATTCTTTATTGTAAACAATAGAGAAAAATCAACATTCCTTTGTTTATTCTATCTAAGCTCGCCTTCAAAATCACAGCCGTTGTTTAAACGTTTAAACGACTTGGTAGAGATAGAAATGATGTATCTACTCACAATTGTGACATGATTTCTTCTGTAAGATTTCTGGTTATACCGGATTTGAACCTTACCGCACTTGACACTTCACCGGGTATTCTCACTTGCAATGCGACGGTTCCCGTTGACGGAGCAGGACATACTTACCCTTCCGGAGCACTTTGATGTCACTCACGGGTTTTGATGGGATCTAGTTCACACTGCTAATGCTTTGGTTCTCGTTTCTTCTGTTTCTATTTGGTTTGTTGCTACATGTTTTTGATTTTCAGTTCGTTTCTGTTTTGTCCTGATTTGTTGTTTGTTTCTGTGCTTTTGTCTGGTCTCTGGATTCACGCGTTTTAAATTACTGCTTGAACCTGTTGCTTCGGTATTCTGTTGCCGATATTTGAATCGTACTGTCTTGACATTTTGAGTAGTAATACATATATTTTATTTTGATGCATCGGTTGTGCACAGTTCGTAAATTTATGACTAGTTTGCGATGCAGCGGCCATAATGTTAGCTGCTACCAAAATTTTTTAAAGCGATTATAGGCAAAGGCAATCGAAAACAAAAGACAAAACTACCTACTGAAAGAGCTTTCCATCACATTTTTATAACATTTAGGGAATGAAAACACACTTCAAAGAAAAGGATTAAAAATTGAGTAAAATATAAACAAATGGCCATATAAGACGAAAAGAAGGGATATGTAACCTTTAACAAAATAACTGCTGTCACGAGAAGAATTATGTGTAATGATAATGCGTCCTGAAGTTTGGTCCATCTAGAACTAACTTACTGGTCTTGCTGGTATAGAACTGATAAAGACGGACAAAGCTAACAGGATCGTTTGACCTAAAGTTACCTTCCCAGTGGTATTTTGTAGATAATAACAGGTACTCTAAACACAGCCAATAATTTGGTCGAGCAAGAAATATCACCAAAATGACATTTACATGATGAAATAAGAAAATATGCCTTATGATAAAAAAAGTGGGAAAGCTGATTGTAAGATGCTCTGTAACATTAATACAATTATACTGCTTTTTTTTTTTATTTATGACTGTATTCGTCTTTTGTTATCATCCTGTATAATCATTGTAATGATTTTGCCCATAGTTGGGCCCTTGATTGGATTAAAAACATTCTTATTCTTATATAAAGACTTGTTGGTTTATAGACAGAGTACAAATACAAGAGAGAATGCCTCCCCGAAGGTTTGTCGATTACGCGCCGAATGTTCCATCAAGCTTTCTTTGCCACGATACAGCTGTAAAATTGCTGTCCTGAAGCATGAACATGAATATTTGTTGCTGCAAAGGAAGCGTTTTCTTGTTTCTATCCATTATCCAAAATTAAGTAATAACCTTGTCACCACGCATACCAATTTAATTATAAACTAGTTTTTACATCATAATGTACCTTTTTGATGCATCAATTATGTTGTCTTACCTGATTTAAGGAAAGCCAAGTTGATTTTTATAATATCGTCTCCATAAAAGGTCTTACTAAACCCTTTGGCATTATAAATTATGGCTGTTTTGCAATATCGTTGAGAGAGCAATTTTCGTGATGTGTTATTCAAAGGAAATCTGTATTTTCAATGATACTTAATTTCGTGATGTTTCTTTTATGCAACCAAAATCATGATTTGTATATCTCCCTGAAATCCACGAAAATAGGTATGTAACTGATTAATAGACAGTTGAAACTTTCAATATTCAGATTGAGCATAGCTGATTATGACATACATGATTTTAAAGTATGCTCGACTTGCTGCTCCAAAAAATGTTCTGGTATGAGTTGCAAACTAGTGCTGACCTGATTCATCAAACTAAATTTGCTATTCAAAATTTTAAAATTGTTGAAAACACTAAGGTTTTTTTCTACCCAAGGCATAGGATGTCTTATTTTGGTGCCCTTTTTCGTTATATTTTGAGTTATAACGTCTGAATGGATTTTGAATTTGCATATTTCTGGATAATAGCGTCACTGATGAGTCTTTTATAGACGAAACTCGCGTCTGGCGCAAAGAAATTCTTGCCTTAAACTTTGATGTAATTTTGTCTTGCAAAACTTTTCTTGTTTGAATCAGTTTACAGTAAATATTGCAGGAAAGATTTTGTTTTTTACTTTAATGTCATGTATATGGCATTCTTGAAATATTTGTACCATTTTTTGCAATAAAATATTTAACATAGTAAATTAAACTGGACATTTTTACTTGCTTACGAAGCGTGGATAGGAAAGATACAATACAAGAAAAGAAGGGATATGGTGTATAAATCCATGACACAAAATCCCTACATGCACTTGACAAAACCTAAAGCAAAAGAACAGCGCTTTTATTGCTGTTTTTCGTCTCAAAGTCACAGCGAGGCCTTCAACACGGAGCAAATACTCACACCTCACTGCAAGTTCAAGACGGCCCATAGCACCGGTTTAAGCGGAATTCTTTGCTAGATGTCGATAATGCTACAGCTGTGCATTGAAGCAATGTACATTGTATCTATCTCGTAAATGCAACAAGATATCTTCTGTTAGATTTCTCGTCATGCTGGATTCGACATATCACAAAGCATGACTCTCCACTTGCAATCTAACGGGTGTCGTCACCGGAACAAGACATAATTACCCTTCCGGATCACCTGATGTCACTCCCATTGTTTTTGTTGTGTTCAAATAGCTAGTGCTTTGTTTTTGTGTTGTCTTTTTCTTATCTTTGGTTCGCTGTATGTTTCTATTTTTTCTTGTCTTTTTGTCATTTCCCAGTTTTCGTTAATTCTTTCTTTTCACGTTTTCCCGTAATTCGCATCTTCAGGATTTTTTGATAAGCTTACATTTTGTGGGTATTGGAATATGTGTTGGGAAGATGCATTTTACATCTTTTCAACACGGGGGAATTATTTGAAATCTTGAACTTATCATACATTTTTGACACGTTCAGCGTTCATGTAATACCTCTGGCTGTTTTCAGTGTGCTCGTTTGTTTAATGTAACATAAGAATTGAACATGAATCCCAAGATATTAGCTACTAGCGTTCTGATGAAGGTTAATCCAGAAAAGCGCTTCACACGCAGTTAAATTTACCAGAATGTTACTAGTAGTTTATGTCAAATTTTATGTAAGACGTGGCTTCTGTCTTTCCGACAAGTATCCCATATTCTATTATATATTGTTACTACTGTATTCTTTTGCCGATATTTACTTCTTATTTTTCATACGATATGATGAAAGTAGTGAATTTATTTTTTAATATATGATCATTCTTATACATTTTATGTAGAGACTGTAAAAAGACAGCATGCATACGCTTGGAGCATGACCATTTATCGCAATATAACGAAATGTCTTGATAAGCGCCATGTGGTTCTTTGTAGCGTCTTGAACAACAGAACTGAACCGTCTTGAAATGTCAATGTTGGTAAACTGATGGCAAGGCTTATTATCCCACTTCGGCGATAATTAAGCAATCCGATGCTATAGATATATATGGACCGTCTAACAGTGAGGTATTGGTCTTTGCTCATTCTTGAAGGTCCCACTGTGCTTTTGAGATGAAGAACAGTTGTAATATCTTGCTTTGTACTACACTTCTTTCCGATATCTTACAAATACAGACATGTCGGGGTTATACGGGGACAATGCTACAAAATTTGATCGTATAATTTTGTTGTATTGCTCCATATATTTTATAGAAAGTAGCATTATAAATGTCAGGATTATGTCCGAGATAAACGTGTGAGGTATGTAAATAGGTGTATAACATTTGTCCAACGGTAATTAAACTCCCTGGATACACATAATCAATCTATATTATACTTAGCAACGGGAAACCTTAATAATCGGATTGTACAAATTGTAATACATTGTCATATTTTAATATTTATAACAGTTTTTATTTACTATCCTGCTGAGCCTTTGTACAGAAACAGCGGACATATCAGATCGTTTTGTTCGGAGACGAGACATCACAATGTGAACAAAACTGTCACCGAAATAGCCCGTTAAGACCACGTGCTACCGTTAGCCAAGCGTTTAATTGATTTACACCGTCATTTCAACGCTTTAAAGCATGACAAAAAGTCAAATTTATATTGAAAGACTCACAATGTCCAGGTATAAGTCCACGAAACTATTCAATGCCACGAGGTCAAGAAAATAATCTCCATAATTGTTTGCCAGTCAGTAATTTATACTGTTGTCTTTGTATTTTCAATTTAAATAAACAAAAACAATTTTTGTTATTGTTGGTTGCTTTTAAAGGGACAGACATATTATAACTGTCAAGAACGTGACTCAGAACAAAACAATTTTTATTCACAACCGAAAAATACGATTAAAACAGAAATTGGGCAAAATTGGTCCACAAAACCGTTATATTATTATAAGTTAAACGTTAATATAACTGCTTAGTCACGCATTTTCCCTGTCATAGCGAGGGTAATACTAATGTGTCATTTTTTCATCTTTGAGTTTTTTAATGCTAAATATGGAGAAATATACAGTGGGTTCATTTATTTTTGCGTTATTAATTTTCGCTCTTATAGAGGTTTGAAGATACTTATTTCATGTTTTTTTTTTCATTTCGTAGATAATATATCTCCAACAGAATACCGAAGCAGCAAGATGAAGTGGAAATCTAAAACTAGTGAATCCAGAGACAAGGCAAACACACAACAACAAACCAGGACAAAAACCAAAAGAACTGAAAACCAAAAACATGTAGCAAACAAACTAAATAGAAACAGACGAAACGAGAACCAAAGCACTAGCAATGTGAACTCCCACCAAAACCCGGGAGTGACATCAGCTGCTCCGGAAGGGTAAGCATGTCCTGCTCCGTTAACGGCACCCGTCACATTGCAAG
>JAOXYH010091753.1:0-10675 GCA_028566455.1 Botula fusca
CCAGATATCTTATGTAATTTTGATATCCAATGCAATGAAGGAAGATCCATTTTATCCTTTTGGTATTAATACAAAAGGAACACAAAACTGACATATGATTATCAAGGATTTCCTTCAAAGTTATGTGATGTTTGGAAAGTCTACCTTCAAAGTAAAGATTCCAATCTTCAATATGACATACTGTCTGTTTGTTGTAACACTAAACATTATAAGGGGTGATCAAAGTACGGAATGGACACAAAGGTGAAGATGGACCTATGCTCTACTAAGTTATATGACAACAAACTGGTGGAACTGCAAAATTGGCGACTTTCCTTTTCTTTGGGAATAGTTTGGAATGAAGAACTCGGTCCCTTTTTTATTTCTTGGCTTCCGAAAATGGTTTTGGAAAGGACAGTTAATAGCCAGAGGACATCTGTAGCTTATGTTAAATAATTTTCGTGATGTCACTTCATTATACTATTATACTGTTTTGAACTTTTCAGTATCTGAAGTTCAATATTTGTATTGATACAAATATTGAATATGTATCAATTCAAATATTGAACTCTGTTCAATATTTGTATCAATACAAATATTGAACTGTTGAAATGAGAATTCTGGACACCGAAACGTAAAATGTATTCACAATAATCACTCATATGTAGTCATGATGCTCTTCTTTACAACGGTTTGCTACGTAAAATGAATTTTCCAAAGCGAATAAACATATCCTTCATACGAAACACCTACTTATTTCCGAAATCAATTTCTGTTATCCAAAAATATGCGCTCTGTTTTATTAAGAAATATAATTAATTAGAAAATCAAAATATTTCATTTGAGACCAACCTTGTTATATATCTATGTTTAATCCATCAACGGGAAAGGGTGATGGACTGTCAAATATGAAAGTTTTTCCAAACATCAAAATGAGAAGAAAATTCAAGACCAATGTCTTTTCTCAGCTCACAACTTTCAACTATTTAATTAGAAAATACACAATTAGGAGCCCAACGATTGTTATTTTCCACCAAAAAAAATCAAAATTTATATAAACAAATGTAATCAATAGAAAAGCAAGAGCGTCCTCACAGCCAAAAGCAAAACGCAAAATGACAGGTCTCTTGCCAATCGCTACATGTAAAAACCACTTGCGATGTGTAGTTATTGATATCGTAGTTGGGGTTAAAAGTTTCAGTTTTAACTTTAAAAATCTCATTTCAATTGTCAGATTTACACTTCTGGCCACAGTGTCGTTTCTTAATTTTTCAATGTTTTAATTAAGATATACGTCTCAAAGGATTCATTCTGTAAAATACTAGACAGTCTTCAGTCCTCGGGTCTCAGACCTACCAGTATTTTACAGAATAAATGTTTTAGTCTTATATCATTTGCATAGAGTGTAAAAATCACTTTATAATTTGGTACCAATTATGGATGGAAGATATCAACCCAATTTGAATCATTAATTTTAAGACAAAGTTTTTTCCTAAAAATCATGTATTCAATATATTTGGTGAGTTTGGAGGACACGTTTTTCAACAGACAACTGGGATTCCAATGTGGACGAATATTGCGCATAATTCATACAAGGGCTACTGCAGAGAAAAAAGAAGCTAGCCGAGTCCTTTAATTTCAGCTTCCGTTATACAGATGACGTATTTTCTCTCAATAATCCTAACTGTAAGGGTTATCTACATTCAAATATACCCCACGGCTACCAGGGACTTTACTGTTATAATAAAAAGCACGAGTGACACACATTCATTGCACGAGTGACTTGCCTTAGACGGTCGCCACAAATACACCACGCGTGAGTGACGCACAGTCATTGGACGATTGACGTGCCTCAGACGGCAGACGGCCGACATAAATACTCAACATTTGTACAACCCGCAAAACAGAAGTACATTTCCACTTTCTTCCTCTGTGTGGTTCTTCACAAGAGCGCACTGTAATCTCCGCGCACGAAACTGGTCAGTTGCAAGCCACATGCAATGAATATGCACATCAGACCTACGCAATTATTAACCGCTAGCAAGTAAGCATAAAACCTGTACTTGACAAGTACTATCACCGTATTCTTTCCAACCTGCCTTCCTGATTGGAAGCTAACACTCTTTGCGAGTTACAAACCGCGGCACGTGCTACTACGGACAGTCTACTAGAAAGGAATTGGTAAACCGTGCAAGAGACTTTACTTGCATGTGTTCAGCTAGCATAGAGACTTTCGATCCTGTGGATGAAAATTCTACTGGTCTTGAAAATTGTCAAGGACGCATACAATTCGTACGGGACTCGTCCATTTTTGTGCGCCTGAACTGTCAGGAGCATGGCTAGTAGGGGCTTTGCAATAACAATAATACCTACGAGCGACGCACATGTGTACTCCACACTTGCTATACTAGGTCCGGAAGACACAAGTACATGTACATTTCACTTTCTGTCCTTATGTGTGGCGTGCATGTAGCACAGGCACACCACATTTTTCCAATTTTCAAAGGCCTATAGTAGAAAGAGAGATCTAATATGCCACAAAAAACCTTTCATTCGTACAGTTCACTACTCAAAAGAGCATCCGTACTCCTAGCACATGAAAGTGGTTAACTGGAAGTCATACATACTGATTACTTGAATAAGACATACGCTTTATACGGGCTGAAGCCGCAATTATCCGCAAACCTCGATCAAGTCAGGCGTGCAACCTGTACATGATAATACCATGAGCGTATTTTCCCCAAACTTATACCTGTATTCCTGTGGCCCGACTGCGAGATACTTTGATATACGTACGGTAGGTTGTGAATCATATAGTTCTGTTAACTTTCTTACAACAAGACATATCACTTTTAAACTGTAATGAAACATGTTTCAACTGATAAAGCGGTATTATCTTATTTTTATCTTATCATCCTATCGATTTCATGCGTAAAATTGACGACATAGGTTAAAACGAAATGTGACGTTGAATTCAATAAAATTCCTATGACGTCATTCGAAAACAAAAAAATTCGAAAGTCGAATCTGCTGAAAAATTGTATTATGTAAACATAATAAACACCTGATTACGTTAAGAAAAAAAACCACTATGAGCTCTTTCAAATACAGTCGTCCGTTGCAATATGACATTTATGTACTAGCTAGAAATGATACTTTAAATTTACCGTGTTAAATTCTCCAAAATTTAATAAAACTGCAGAGTTATCCCTCGTGTAAAGCTCTGTCCATAGATGGTTTTGGGTTCCTGTTTTGGGATGTGTTCGCTTCTATAAAATTTTGATTACAGTTGTGGTCTTCCAACTTTTTGGATCCAAGCAAACTCGCTGACGAGTAATTAATTTACAAAATGTGCACATCCGATGCATCAAAATCGGTATGAAATGTATCCCACATTGTTATATTTACACAGTCACCTTTCTGGAAAGGTCGTTGTCTAATTGTCAGAAATCTAAGGTCATTGTCTGAATTGAACACGTGATTAGTTATATAAATAAGTCAATCAGCAATATGGCAATGGTACAATTCTACTAATGACCCGTGTGTTGAACTGTTTATATGGCCTGGAACAAGACACAATCATCTCAAAAATAGAAAGCAATTGCGTTGACATGACAGAATAAAATTGTTAATCAATCAAATTTTATCTTGGTTACATCAGCATTGAATATTTTACAGTATTACATGATGGTAACAGTTTTAACATGAAGTTTTGTCCTTGAATGATAAAAAGTTATATATTGCACATAGTTGTAACTATATACAAATAATCAAACATCTAAATCAACTATTCCATAGATAGTTGATTCTTAAAAAGTTACATTATGACGTCAAACGTGTTGACCTAATTTTACAGACACATGACTGAACATCACGTTTTCGAGTTGCTATGTATGTCAATGCATTTCAAGCAGAATTTAGATCGCTATTTAATACGTGGAAAAATACTCTAGTATTCATTAAAAAATAGGGCAATAACTTTCAAATGAATAAATTCCTTGCAGAATTGATGCGGGTTCTTATTCCTTAATTCTCACTTGCAATGTGACGGGTGCCGTTAACGGAGCAGGACATGCTTACCCTTCCGGAGCACCTGATGTCACGCCCAGGGTTTGGTTGGAGCTCACATTGCTAGTGCTTTTGTTCTCGTATCGTCTGTTTTGTGTTTGGTTTGTTTGCTGCATGTTTTGATTTTCAGTTCTTTTTTGTTTTGTGCTGCTCTGTTGTTGTTTGTTTCCACGCATTTGCCTTGTCTTGCCTTCACGAGGTTTGGATTACTGCTTGAACCTGTTACTTCGGTATTCTGTTGCCGATATTTAATTGACTAGAAGGGACTTACAATTTTTAGAACTCACATTTCCTATCTTGGAATGTGTAAACTTTTCCGAAATCGTGTTATTAAACTGAAATTGTATCCAGTCATGTGGCAATAACACTATCAAATGCGCACAATAATTTCTGAATTTACATTATTTTCAGAGCAATAAGTAGGATAAATATTTAAAAATGAATAATATATCTCTATATCTATAGTATGTACACTGGTAGTTTAACTCAACTGCCAATAAATAAATTGCAAACTACAAAACAAAAGAAAAAAATTAAATAAAGAATTTCTATAGATTAAAGATATGATCGTAACAATTTCAGTTTACAAGAAATAAACTCGTGACGCTGTACATACTGTGTAACCACGGTAGCATGTCACGCAAAAGGTGTACAACGACACTGAGTTTATTTTGAATGAGTCGAGAAAAATATCAGATCAATCCACTTAATTTCAATAAAATATTTTTTTCTGTCTAAAATAGTTAAACACTTCAAAATGAGCAAAACGAAAACGCTATCGCTTTGATGGCCTAGTACTTTGCGTCACTACATTTGCAACATATTGGAATATAAACTTAATGTTCAGCCAATCAAAAGGCTTGTCGCATCCGGAATTAATTTATGAAAATAAAAAAACGTGAGATGTTCACATGTATATATTGAAACTCGGTTTTTTTAACCGGTGTGAAAAATGTTAATCCGTTATTTAGAAACTAAAATGTCGAATATTATAATGGCAGGATGTGAAAAGTTCAATTTTATTTTATAATGTAATTTTAGGCTTTTATTATGTTTATAAATGAAACCAGATAGGCGAAATTGGCACTGATGGCGACTCCTTTGACTTTTGAAGTCACATGTTGAATTAAATGTGCAAAAATGGATTTCATTGTATTTGAGTTTTCTGTAATTTAAAAGTTAAACACGTGTCAAGTTAAATATTTACCGAAAACCCGCAATTGACAGTTTTGTTTATGATCTTGCAGTTGTTTTGCTTGAACATTATTGAAATAGAAGAAAAGGAGAACAAAAATGAAGGAATAAACTGATGATGTGGGTGCCAGAATATTCGATCGTGTTGAATTTCATATATAAATTACAAGGCCGTATTTAAACGTATTTGTAATGTTTGAAGGTCTTTTTTTAAAGAGTCGAGACCAATGAATACCAATTTTCCTCCACTACCAGGCGACATATTCATGTATTCATATGAGACAGAGTTTATACAGGGGATTTCTGCAGAAAAAAGGAAAGAGCTTGGCCAAATCTTCAGAAAAAAGAAAACAGCTTGGCCAAATCCTTTGATTTCACTTTCCGCTGTATAGAAGATGTCATCTCCTTAAATAATTCTAAGTTTTAGACTCTCTGGATTGTATCAATCCAAATGAATTGAAATAAAGGATAAAACACATACTTTAAGGTCTGCTTCATACCTGAACATCATCTTGAAATTGACAATAAGGGATGGTTGAGACCAAACCTTTACGACAAAAGAGATGACCATCTTTCCGACTGTAAACTTCCCTTTAATTTTTAGCAATATTCCAGCAACACCTGCGTACAGATAATACATTTCTCAGTTACTGTTATACTGTCGATCATGCATTTTATATCCAGAGTTCTTAGATAGAGGGTAAATGCTGACTAGTAAGCTTCTCAATAGGGGGTTTCTTTCGGAAAGGTTGAAGTCTTTACTTTGTAAAATTTACGGTTGCCATCATAAAGAGGTTGATAATTATGGAATGTCTATCTCACAGATGATTATGATCTCTTTTCTGTCACATAGTCCTTTCTTGTTCAACCAAAACACCTAATTATGACCTCTTACCCGTCGATATGTTTTACACTCCTAAGGGGTCGACTTTATTATGAACCTTCTACAAAAGAAGAAAAAATGCTTTCCCGAAGTCCTTAATTCTCACTTTCTGTTACATGGATGACATCTTGTAATTGAACAATTCACGATTCGGTCACTAACTTTACCTCAATTATCTCGAAATAAAGGACATCGCGGATACCATGAAGTCGGCCTCATATCTTGACCCATTCTTAGAAATAGACGAAAGAGGAACCCATTGATCAAACTGTATGGCAAACGTGATGACCTGTCATTTCAAATAGTCAATTTTTCATTTATTTGTAGTAACACAGTTTACATATCATAGCCCATTCCAGAACATGCGGCCATTATGGCTATTTTTTTTACATCTTGCAAAACTTGACTGATAATCTTCTTAATCATGATAACCTCCTTAATCAAGCTTAAATACAGTTTACGTATCACAGCCCATTCCAGAACATGCGGCCATAATCGGATTTTCTTACATCCTGCAAAACTTGACTGATAACCTTCTTAATCAAGCTTATGTTCAATCTAGACTCAAGTCAACATTTCCAAACTTCTACCGCCACCATCATGAACTTGTAGACTGTTATGGTGTGGGCATCACCACCATGAGAACAGACATGTTCCCATCATTATAGGCTTCTTCTTTGGTTTCCAGATATGACCTATGGTACCAGACATGACATGAGCAACTCGTGCAGGTGTTTCTAGAAAGGAAGAGGAGCTTATCCTCCACGTGCACCTAGTCCATGCCTCCCAGTTTTTGGTGGAGTCCGAGAGTTGCTCCTTTAGTTTTCAGTTCTGTATCTATTTCAGTTTTTGAGTGTTCCCTGTACTGTCTTTGCCCTTGGGATCATCATGCTAACCATGGTTCTCCCCGACTACGATTGATCTCTTCTAATGTTTTAAATTGTATGACTTCAACCATTTTTGTCAACCATCATAAATATATTATACATGTATTAAATAAATACAGAAACCAAAGTAATACATGTACATGCATGAAAAGTACGTCATGATGACCCCATATGTTGCTGACCTTTGTAATAATTTTATAAACAATGACTCCCTGTACCAGCAACCATGGATTATTGAGCATGTAGGCTGCCATTACAAGAATCAGTCAATCTTATGAAGTTCAGGATAACAAATTCATTTGATTTCATATTAGAATTTATAATAAAATACTCTTGTGTCAAACTAGAGGCTCACATGAGCTCGCATGGCTCTCCTGGGTCTTTATTTCACTGCGCACTTTATTCTACTTATTTCCAGATTTAGCCATTCGAAAAAATTTCTATTTTAAGTAAAAGTGGCCATCTTGGATGAAAAGCAGTACTGCCTGATACAATTTTGAAATAGGGACCATCCAAGGACATGAAGGACCATTCTTACATGTATTTAAGCATGAAATAAATAATTTTCATTTTTCAATATTCATTTTTAAAGATAAATTTTTGAAATTATATTTTAAATAGGTTGAATTAATAATTCAGGGAGCTTATTTTTTGCTGGTTATGCCATAGTGGCAACTAATAAAGTTTTATTATATTGACAGCAGTGAAATACCGAGAATTCCCAGTGAAATAAAGTCCGATATTTCACATGTGAAATAAACCGTTGGAGCAGTCGGAAACGACAGCTAATCCCTTCTTCAGCCACTTTGACAAAATTTAACTAAAGTCAATCAA
Organism: Botula fusca; assembly: GCA_028566455.1. Classification (NCBI taxonomy): domain Eukaryota; kingdom Metazoa; phylum Mollusca; class Bivalvia; order Mytilida; family Modiolidae; genus Botula; species Botula fusca. The sequence continues at coordinate 7,846 of JAOXYH010091753.1, forward strand.
GTATGAAAGCTGCATTTCTCTGCAATACACATCTACTGACTTAATTTCATGAAGGTATAACATGCAGTATCCTGGATCTGAACCTTAACCGAAAACTTAACCTGAGTTAGTCATGCGGAAAATGTAGGATAAACTGACCCAATTGTCAGTGGAAGCTGCATATCTCTATAAGACGCATCTACTGACTTAATATCATCCAGGCATAACATGCAGTATCCTAGATCTGAACCTTAACCGAAAACTTAACCTGATCTGTGACGAACGGACGGACGAACGGGCGAAACGCTATATCCCCTCCCTAACTTTGTTGGGCGAGGGGATAAAAAGCTCAGACGTAAACTTTAATCTGTAGACAGGCACGAGGACACGGATGCTGACATGAACGTGGACCAGGATGCAGACGCCGAGGCGAGGACAATAGTCCCCCTCTACTTCATAGAGGCGAACTAAAAATGATAGATATGTTTCATAAAGGACACCCATTAACATTTTGTTGTACTTTATTTGATGCTCAAAATGTTGAACAGTATTAAAGTAAGCCTTTAAACCGATGGAAATCTAAAATAAACAAGATATTCAAGATAAACAACAGAACAAATAGCTTACCTAGTAACTGATATACATGTACCTGTAACTTACCCAAGTGTACAGTCGTAAAACCTGTATGAATTTATAACCCAAACATACATTCTAGCTATATTTTGAAATTATTTGTTTATTTTTCCTTGTACGATGAAAAAATTGACTGAATTGGGTTTAATGTCTCAATGGCATCATGGCCACTTCTTTTTACTTTGTCAACTTATCTAAGGAATCTCATACAATCATTCACGATGAGTTTGAACTGCTACCTTGACCTTCCAGCTTGAAATTTTTTTTTTACCACATTTTTCATGAAAAATTAATTTAAGTTTGTATATTTACAGACAAGTATATAAAATTTGTCAAAATGCTGATATTCAGTATAAATTCTATACTGAATTTACTTTTATCATATATTCTATAAATGACAGATAGGTTGATTTTTGTTTACAGATATGCATGTTAAACCATAGGAATTAGCTGCAAAGCATGATCGCTGCTTTCAATTGCCTCAAAATTCAGTCACAAGTATCCTAGGCATAACTTACTTGTCAGATTTTCTGCCTGTTGACCCTGACTTGGGTGTGGCTGTTTTGGGGGCAACAAATGACAATTCTGAGTCCTCCCTTAAAAACACAGTTACAACAATATAGTGTATCTATTTAGTAATAATTATTGTTTGACAAATATCAAGAATATTGCATTCTATGGGAAAATAATAAAGTGAGACTATAGTACTTATGGTTTGTATGTTTAGAATCATCAACATATTCTATAACTATACAACCCTCATTACAGTTCTTCTTTCTTGTTCTGTTTCAATATTTTAAAAGTTATTCCTGCTGCCTTTCATAAGCAAGGCCACAGTACAAAAAACTTCTGTGTCCAGTTACAAGTGAAATATTCATAGTCAGCATATTAAAAAGCAAATCTGCAAAGAAAATTTTTCAAAGAACATACATACATATGTACAATCAAAATACCTAAGTACAACTATTTGAAAGAACTGACAATTTTGTTAAATAGTGATTCATGCATATCATTACCCCATCAATCTAAAATTTTAGTGCTATTTGGCAAGAAATGCATAATATTTTTGCCCTATAGTTCTGCACATCTCCCCTGTATATTCAGTGCAATTTATTTCTCAAAATTCAAGCCAAAAATAGAAAATACATAAATTTTTGGTGCATTGCCAGGTTCTTTGAATATCAAAATGTACAGTTTGGTGGTTTTTTTTTATACCACTGCTTTTAGACAACATGGGTATTTAGTTTCATCCTTGTCCTCCTTCTGTCTGTAAGTCTATTTTTGGTTTCTGTTCGATAACTTAAATTATCCTTGGCCAATGATGTGAAATACAGATATACAGAAAGAAATAAAGGCAAGTCAAGTTCGATTTATTTTGACAGATTTCACTTTTGGAGTTTCTAAGTTGTGCTGTTGATAAGTTGGTTCAATAAAACCACATGAAATTAAGATATGTCGTCAGGAACTACGAAAGGAAAGTCAAGTTTTATTTGACAGATTTCACTTCTGGCATTCTGAAGTAATACCCCTTTATAAAGTACACAATAATTATATTAAGAAATAATTCATTGAAGGGGAAAGTTTGTTGGAGATTTTAATATGGGTAATTATCTGGGTGAAAATTTTACCCCAAATGATAGTGAGGGGTAAAATTTGTTCAGATAATAGTACCCATATTAAAATCTTACAAACTTAAAAAATCTTAAAATCTTAAAAACTTACCCCCTTCAATGAATTATTTCTATTCTAATAGGACAAACATGATCATTTTTGTAACTGATGCCAACTTGACATTGCTTTAAAAACATCCATTCTAGGACAATCATATTGACGACTTATCTGATAGACGATTATGTACAGTTGGTGAGTGCAATTCATAACAGATTGGGGATTTTAACATCCCTTTGTTTACTAAGCCAAAGCAGGAAATCACATTAGAATTTGATAAGTCGACTTCAGCTCAACAAAATGATATAAAATTTAGACATGTTAAGATTTTACTTTGCTTAACCTAAAGATCTTGTTCGGGGCTGGGGCATCCATGTCTAACAGACACAATCTTCTTTTACTCCATCATGATTCATCCAGTGCACAATTCTGAGAAATTCTTGTATTTAATCTTTTATACAGATTCATTGGCTTATGCATCTTTGGAATGCCTATTTCATTTAAAACAATCAGTATACAGAAAAGGTCATATTTCATTCAACAAGTCAAT
>JAOXYH010091864.1:0-10673 GCA_028566455.1 Botula fusca
TTTCTGAAAAAATCTCTAACAGAACAAGCTTGCCCATAATTCGTAAGTTCGGGGTGCGGGGCCCGCATACTTCTTTTCTAGTTGTGATTAATTTACTAAGTGATCAGGAGTAAACTCAACTACTCCGTTACACAAACACCCATCATGATATGACAACTGGTTAAGTTAACGCACTCAAAAGAAAACATCGGCAACAGAATACCGAAGCAACAGGTTCAAGCAGTAATCCAAAACTCGTGAATGTAGAGACGAGGCAAAAGCGCGGAAACAACAAGAAACCAGGACAAAACAAAAAGAACTGAAAATAAAAAAAACATGTAGCAAATAAACCATATAGAAACGGACGGTACGAGAATCAAAGCACTAGCAATGTGAAAATGTGAAATCCCACCAAAACCTGGGAGTGACTTCATAAGTAATTCCATAAAATTTGGAAATGTTAGACATAACGTATTTTTCATATGTTTCATTGAATTTTTTGTTAATTAAGAGCTTACTGCATAGTATAAATTATAAAATACAACGACCTCCAGATGTTTTTTGATTTCACCTTTTGTGATGGGATAGTATCTCATTAACGTGTTCCCAGTACCCTTCATTTTAATATCGGACAAAATGCTTACCCATGTAGACACTCGGAGTCATCACTGGAGGTAGACAACATATTTTCTAAGTCTGCAAGACATTTCGAACCAATTAAAGCAAGAACAACAGTAGCAGCAATATTTCGTGCTACTTTAAATTGATTTAAGAATTAAGGAAACAATGTGAATTGCAAAGTGAAACCCTAGGCACAAGAAAAATAAGGTCAAATTCAAATGCAAAAATCAGTTACTTCCCCTTCCAACAAATCGAACATGTATGCAAAATTCTTTATTCGTAAGCAAAAGCCACGTAAGTTATTTACGCGTTCGTCAGTTTTCTACATTAAAAAAGACGCTTGTTCAATCGAAGTCAATTATCTGTATGTTTTATATCGGGTTTGCGAACCTTTCATGTCATCTGTTTCTACTTGGTTTGTTAGCTACACGTTTCTGATTTTCAGTTTTCTTTTTCGTGTTTGTCCTGGTTTGTTGTTGTTTGTTTCAGCGCTTTTGCCTTGTCTCTGCATTCACTAGTTTTAGATTACAGCTTGAACCTGTTGCTTCGGTATTCTGTTGCCGATATTTTATATTCTATCAATCGTCGCAGATTTTGCCCTGATAACCGTTCTAACAGTTGAATTTCAAAGACAAACCGTTCTAACAGTTGAATTTCAAAGACAAGAAAGGCCTTGCACATTCCCATGGTTTGATCTGATTGACACAAGAAAACATCTCGCCTATATATTACAAGGAAACGTTTTACCAAAAAATAATGTTTTTTTTGTCTACAGTTTATTGATTGATTGATTTTGTTATGCGCTACATCAGCACGTAATGGCTATATCGCGGCGAGTACAGTTTATTGAATCGAATAAAAAGTGCAGTGTCATCAATCAAACGCTTTGACTTATTATGTATAAATGATGCAACTGGTTACAACACATTAATTCATAATAAATAAAGCTTTCAACGAAACTATTTTTAATAATTTGTACATTATTATCGATCTGCATCATACCTGAATTTCATTAAAATCACTTACCTACGTTCACACATATAGATTAAAGAGATACAACTATTTTGTTGGTCGTCTAACACTCTATCAATCTTTGCAGTAATTGTTCATAATGTTTTTATATTCAGGTAAAGGGATGTTACTGTACTTTTTGTCAGGTATATATTTTGATAAAGTAAATTTGGCGTGAACTGAAATTTTGCATTAGATTTCTACTATTAATCTTTGTAGCAGGAGTTAATCTTCAAGTAATTTGCTAAGAAAATGCTTTGATTGTTAGTTAAGGTTTCCTTCAATACATTAAATATGAATCTTTCAGATTCTTTTGATCAAATATAGCAGATACTAAACCGTAATCCTAGCTCGCATATCATAAGGTAACAGACATTACCGTGAATGGGTAAAACAACGAACAAACACTCAACAATCGAGCAACACAACACGAAAATTAAAAACAGGAAATGAGTTATACGAACCAACCAAAAACCAGGGATGAACTATTGTGCTGCGGAAAGGTAAGCAGCTGCTGCTCTACGTGTGGCACCCGTCGTGTTTACTCATTTATTCTATTCCTTCTATACAGATCGGATTGGTTAGCTTTTGTTTCTGTCTTTTCTCGGCCTTTTTATATTTATAGTATATCTTCCGCAGCGATCTATGGTCAATTGTGATATGATTAAATGTTTTATCTGGGGATTATACACCGCCTGTTATGTCAATCAAGCCTGGTCATGATTGGCAGTAGCAGATCCTCTGTCGATATACATAAGAGTCGTGCATAGTTTGCACAGATGAAAGAATAATTTATCATATACTGATCATAAAAGATTAAGATTTTATTTCAATGTTTCTTGCATTTCCGTTCATCACATTGCCAATAGATCACTTGCAGAAAATGACACATTCTGTTCTGCTGTCATCAAATGCTTCAGATTTTCTAAAATATATTCTTTTATTATCAATTGATAACTTTGAAATTTTGAAGTAATTATCTTGGTTCTTTCCTGAGATATGAACATGTGAAGTTACATGCAGTATAACAGAAAAACTCTTGTTTGTATCAACTTAGTTAATTTTCATGTACTTACTCGTTAGAGGTTGAGTTAATTAATTTAATGTAAAACTGTTTTTATTATTGCTAATATTTTGATGAAAGTTTGTACATTTCTTTAGCACATCGGCAACAGAATACAAAAAGTAACAGGAACAAGTAGAAAATCCGGAACACGTGAATCCAGGGACAAGGCAAAAACGCGGAAACAAACAACGAAAACCAGATCACCATAAAAACAGGTAGCAAACAAACGAAATAGACAACAAGACAACCAAAGCACTAGCAATGTGAACTTCCACCAAAACCCGGGAGTGACATCAGGAGCCCCGAAAGGGTAAACATGTCCTGCTCCTAATAAACAAAATGTTATTAAAATGTTTTGCAAAAAAAATAATCATGAAAAACTTTACAAATTCCATATTTGGGAAGTTAGCTTTTGAAATTGCTATATTTTCGGAAATCAGCTTAAATTACGTTGTACAAAGGTTTTATCTATGAAAGATTTCAGTATAATAATCATGTATTGAATTTTCTCTTTTAAATAGTAAAATTTTCAAAAAAGGCAATTAAATCAGAGAATTTAAAGTGTAGGCTGCCATGGCATCAAATAATACACATTATCTTTGCTAGGAGTGGATAACATGTTTTTAGTGAAATTAGTTTGGGAAATTGTTGAAGATGCATGGCAAGAATTTCCTAAATGTTTGAAAATTAGATAAAGAAAATTAGATTTTAAGACCGATTTTTAGGAATGGGTATTTTTAATGATATGTACAATGTAATGTTTAAACGTGTTGTGTTAATCAACGATTTAATTGCTAGCAACAGCTGCATATACTATTTCGTCGATCTTTTGAAGTATTGCCTTTTTCTTATGTACAAAGATCTTTACAAATGTTATCTTTAGACTGACATGCTGATATTTTTATTCATTTTTTTCTAAAATTATTATCAGCAGCCTACCGAGTCCATTGCAACTAAACGTGATTTCAATTTTTGAATTACAATTACTGGGTGGTTCCTAGGTCCATCAACCATGTTATTGAATCCTTGAAATGGCTGAAATTAATAACTCGAAGCCAGATTATTCCTCGTAATCTTGAGAGTCGTTCTCTGTAAGAATCAATCTATACAAACATAAGTGAGAAATGAATTTCATAATGAGAATTCAACAATTTGTAAAGTAAGTAACCAAACGCGATTATCATGAAAAACGAGCTTGGAATATGCCGATTACGAAGACAACCGAAATCCTACCTAGAAAAAGAGGCAGAACCAGATGTTCACAAATGAAATATTTTGTAACAACATATCACAGAAAAGCAGAAATTTACTAAATTCTGGTACATTATACGTAAAACAAAACCCCGGCTTGCCTTTACATAAGGAAAGTATCGGTAACATTAATCAATACTTAGTGGTAGATAAGGCATTACCAGCTAATTGCACAATGTCAAACTGTGTTGACCTCACATGAACACTGCCATAAAATCTGATTAATGTGGAATTTGACAGTTTAAATGAGGGTGCGAAAAGTACAGATAAACTGCTCCTTCTCTACCTCGTAAATCTGTGGCAATCAAGGTCACACAACAGTACATAAATTCCTTTCAGTCTGTGAAAAGTCTCGCTACATAAAGGACAGAATAAAAGTGTTGAGAAAGTAGCAATGTAAACCCCAAGGAATTGGACAATTTAAGCCTAACACACGATGTATGGTAGCTTATATTAAACACCCTAATAACAGAGTAAATTTCATACATACATACAATGTATAAATATAATTGATCTGAAGGAACAGAAATATTCTAACTACAAAATTATATAATGACCAAGAAGGGGACTTAATTTAAGATATGACTCTATGGGAAATTCATACAAAAACCTTCTTCCACAGAACTGTGATTGACAGATCAGATCACCGTTATCTACGTCTTGAAGATTTTTTTTTGGTAGTTTCAATATTTAAACAGGATATAACCTTGGCTTCGGGAGACCAATGGCCAACGGACATATTTTTGCCATATTTAATGATGTCTTCAGCCTTTTAATAAAAACGATTAAGATTCCCTTTTTTAAATGTCAAACATGGGACCAAATTATCGTTTCATTGGTCGCAGGTCAAACATAAAATTCAATAATGAATGTTGCGGTGTGGCCAAATTGGTGACAAATATGAACAGTAAAATGATAAGGTAAAGCCACATTTAAAAGGTAAAGTCCAAATACAAAATATACATAAAATGTAAATGTAACAACGAACTAAAAGATGGCCTAAATTTTCGTCTTACAAAGACTTTATCGAAGGCTAAAAGGGTGAGGAGAGACAGACACCCTCACAAGGAAAAAGACATATCTGGCAAATGGCTTGTTCAAACATAAAATTTCCCAACAATGAAATACAATTGATATTAACAACAGTACACAACTGATTTGGTGGAAGAAAACACAAATAATTTTATAATCTTTTTAAGTATTTCCTGTCCTAAAAAAATGTCTGAGTTGTTTTGGACTTGGTCCAAACTGTCATGAAATAATAAGTCAAAGTTCCAAAACAATACAAATAGATAATACAAAGACATGAACCCTTGCATACATCCATTACCCTTTTAAACAACATACTACAAAAAATAAGATACAGCGAAGCTCTCCAAAGCTTTTTAGAAAGCTAAAACTTGTTTGTTATTAGATGGGCTCCTTGTCTCCCCGCCATTGTTTGACATGGGTGTTGCCTCCCTACCGTTCTTCAACACAGGGATCACCTCCCCGCCATTGTTCTGCACAGGCGAGCGAGATTCTGGAGCTGATGATTCTCTGGGTATGTAAAGAGCTGTGGTGTGGCGTTCGCTGCCACACTCTTTACATTGGATCGAAACTTCGCAGTCCCTGCCTTTGTGTGCCGTTGAATAGCAGCACCTAAAGCATACATTGTTCTGTTTCAATAGATCTCTACGTTATTGTACGGACTTTGCTCGGAATGCACGACAGTCATTCAAAGAATGTTTTGTGTTGTGTAGAATGCAGCGTTCTAGTTGGTTAGCGCTCTTCTGTTGTACTACTTTGGTTTTGTTCACGTTGATTCTGGGATCGGCTTGAGAAGTGAACCTTGTTGCAGCACTTCTTTGATTTGGAACTGGTTCCGGATCAGTGGTCAAACCAGGGTCATTCTTGACTTTACTCATTAGCTGTATAAAGGCGCAAAATTCCATGAAAGGCGGGAAAGGAACGCTATTTCTAGTCTTATATTTGGCGGCTCTAGTGAACCATTTCTCCTGAAGACCGTATGGCAGTTTAGCGACTATCGGTTTTATTCCCGAGGACGAGTCGAAATATCCAAGAAGCGACTGTAAATTCGAGTCCTCCTTGTAATATTGAATTTCCATACACAGGTCTGCAATTTCATACAAGCGCTTGTTGTCCTTGTTCGTAAGCTTCGGGAAATTGGCCAACCTCGTTTTCAATGAAGCTTCTACCATTTCGGGTGAGCCATACTTTCCATCTAGTCTTTCCTATAGATGTTGCAGGCCTTGTTTTGGATTTTTGGCATTGGAAGCCCTGATACTGATTGCATGTCTAGAAGATTCGGTGCCAAGCCATTTAACTAACTGTTCCGAATCTGATACCTGCAGTTCGTCGATAACGCTTTTAAAGCTAGCCTTCCATACCTGATAGGACTCAGCTCCGTCATTGAAATTAGTGAGCCTGGTGAATAGCACATCTTTCCGGAGAAGAAATTTAGTAATTTCCGAGGTTGGATTGCCATCTTGATTGTTATTGCCGGCCGATTTGCATAACTGGTGTAGTTGTAACTTGTTATTGCATGGGTGTAAAAACGGGAACATCCCGTCTCAAATTAGACACAAGAGGCTCGTTCATTTGCCTGTCAAATTTTGGCTGATATGGTGTCGATGCCAGGGATTGTAATCCGCAATCTGTTGATTGATTCTGTGTTACCAGACCTTGTTCGGATTTAACAGTAGTGTTGATAGTTGGTGGGAGATCGGCTTTCTCCGATGGTATTGTCTGTGATATGAGAATATCAGGTTGTGTACCACCTGTATTGTAAGTTCTAGGCCGAGTGGCTTGCGTAACGGGAGTAGTACCCTAGACCTCTTTATTGATGATGTCTTCCGGTGCGGTTCAGTCAGTAGCAAGCTCTGGCTCCTGTTGGCTGACGTAATCCAGAACCCTTTGATTCGGGTCCAAAATATCGTCGGGCAAATCATGAAGATTTTGATCTACACTTCCGGTCGCTTCGATCACTCGTGCTTCTGCTTCGGCTACGACAGCTTCTCGTTGGCTTTCGAGTACGGACATTTTAAGCTTCAACTTAGCTTTATGATATGCTGCTTTCGATGCCTCTTGTTCCAATCTGACTCTTTCATGCATCGCAGCCTCTTCCATACGAGCCTTCTGTTGTGCAGCTTCTTGCTCCAATCTGACTTTTTCATGGACAGCCTCCTGCTCGATTTCTGTTTTCTTTTGAGAGGAGTGGAACGCCAAGTCGGCTTCCTATTTCTTCATAGAAGCGAGTTTTTTTTTTTGGTATATTCGAGATTAGCTCAAGCTTCTTCTGCTTTGGCCCTTTTCTTTCTTGCCAAACTTGACGCATTGGAAACGCCTTTCACCTGGGATGCAGCGTCGACATTGGACGATCTAGAGCTCACTGATTTGGGGGTCGGAGGAACTCCGCATGCTTCTTTTAACTTGGCTATGGTCAATTCAAACATGTGTTGACGGATGTCTGCAATTGGCGTGTACGCATCAAGATCATGTTTACTTACTGTTGATCTTTCGGCATGCAGGAACCCGAGGTATTCCTCGTTGTGCCGGTGATACTTTGAGTACAATAGCAGAATCCTCTGCTGTAGCTCCAAGCACGCGCGGACCTCTGTAGGCAGATTGTCCGTTTCTTGCAACATTTGTGTCGCATTTTGTCCACAGGAATTCAATATCATATGTGTACTTTTCTCGGGCTTGAATGTAAGCCTCTTCGCCCTTTGATGTTAGGGTTCGAAGACGGGGCGGACGGGACGTCCGTTGCAGGTTCCCCTGATATCTCTTGATCACCTTCTTTTGTTTCCATGATATGGGTTGACTGTTGTTACGTATGAAAGAATACGTGTGGCTGTGTTGTGTACAAGTGTGTACAAACGGTGCCCTGAAATACAAAAACAACAATCACAGTGTTAGGAAAATAAACAAAACGTGAAAGTTCACTGCTTTTATTTATTAATTATAAAAGGATACAACAAAAAGGATATGCCTTGCGTTGAGTCGTTGACCTGGCCCAGCCCTTCTTCCTGGAATGTCGTCGTAGCAGGCAGGTTGTGATTCTTTTACTATGCTGCCCTGTGCTCGGCAGCTAGCATAAACCGGAGTGAACAGTAGCAGACAAATCAAACCAGCTGCATTAGGTTATTGCCGGTAGTTCCGAAGTGTGGTAAAAGACTACAAATAAACAAATACAATATTTACAATACATAAAAGAACTGAAATTTACAGTCAATTAATACATAAGAAGACGACACGAAAACGTTACACAAGTTCACATTTCATCCAACCGACGCGTGAATATTGTCACGTAAACACTAACATCGTGCTTTGCCACAAAACTACGAAGAATTCCAGACGTAGAGGGGTCCTTCGTTCTCAAATCGCCAACTTCCTCTTTCGAGGGTTTTCAAAGGTTCCGTGAAGAGAAAAAAAGAACGTGGTGCTTCTCAATTCCTCCACGATAAACGGGGCACATTACGGGAGTTGTAACAGCACAAGTCGTATTTTATAGGAATAAGTGTAGAAACATTATTTTGGCTTTCTATTTTGGTCATTTTGGCATGTTCTTGCTTTTTCAAACTTTTGAAAGCAGTTGTGGTCTTCCAACGTTTTGGTCCCTGGCATCGCTGATGGGTAATTATTTACGAATTGTGCACGTCGGATGAGTCAAAATCGGTCCGAAATGTGTCACACTTTGTTTGGAAAGCGTTTAACATTTCAAATCGTGCAACAATGTTCGTACATATGAATGTATAATTTCCATTTTGATGACTGGATCGATAATGTTCAGCCGTCATTTTGAGTCTTTATCTTTTCTTTATAGTCTTTACATAAGATAAGGAAAAGCTTAGAAACTATCTTCTTCAGGAATGTATCGAACAGTTCTTGCAAATTATAAAAATTTAATGAAATACTCCAGGAAGTTCAATATGATGTTTTAAATTTTATTAAATAAAGATTATAGTAAGTTCTATACTAATTTTGACGCATCGGATTTGCACATATCTTATATTTATTACTCGTGAGTTGCTGCTAGGGGCCAAACCCTGCAACCAACAATCCGGAAGGCAAGCATGTGCCAAAATGACAAAAACAGTAAGCCAAAGTCATCAATGATCAGAATTTGGATGAGTGAGATAATCCCATATTTTTATTAGCTCACCTGGCTATAAGTTTGCCATCACGTGGCGTCCGTCGTCCGTCATTATTGCATTGAAACAAGGTGTGATACATTTCATACCGATTTTGGTGCATCGGATGTGCACATTTCGTAAATTGATTACTCGTCAGCGATGCTGGGGACCAAAACATTGGGAGACCAATACTGTTATCAAAAATTTATGAAAGCGGAAACATGCCAAAATGACCGAAATAGGAAGCCAAAACCATCTATGAACAGAGCTTTGCATGAGGGAGATAACTCCATAGGTTTATTATATTTTAGGGAATTTAAGCACTTTAAATTTAAAGGTATCATTTCGGGATGATGTATCACACTTTCTTTTTTTCTGATCTACATTAGACAAGCAGGAAGCTCTTAAATAAGGTTCTTGTAATTTGACACAATATAATGGCAGTTCACTGTCATTTCATTGCCATTATTTATTCCAAAAGTGATTCGCTATTCTTGAATTATTTGATATTCTGTCTTTTCCATTGAAAACCCGAGTATTGTTAAAGCAGATTTCGAGTTAAAATATGTGAATGGTGCAATGCAAATTAATACAGATGGAAGCGTTAAATTCCTTTCATTGCATGTTCTGATTATATATAATTTTAACGTTATTTCTTTGTAATTTTATAGATAAAAAGATTAAAAATTAAAAATCCCGGAAGATGAAAATCAGGCTTTCATTATAATTACATTTATTAATTAAAAATTAAAAAAGTAATATTGCAAGAAAAATACCCAGACTATATTTAAAAAAAATCAAGCTGTCACAATTGTTGTGTTGATCTATTTAGTTGCTTTATCTATAAATTCATCGCATCTGTCAAGAATTATCTCATCTATTTGGATCACTTTCATTACAATTTATGACACAATTTTTAAAAATATATCACTAAATCAATTGCCAATCTAACAGACATTACATCATATCCCTGCGCGTCGTAATAAAGTCCATGGTGGTTGAGTGCAAAAACAGTTTTATTTTAGGATATACCTTCAAAAAATGAAAACCTATCAAATAATTAATACATAATATTAACAGTTATCTCTTGCTAACTATTAGTAAGATATTTTCGACACTCGAAGATGGAATAATTTCAAAGTATTGATCGGCTGGAAAGCTCTGTATGAAATGTATACTGGAGCTAGTCCTTACAACTAAATTGAGACAAGGATGCTTTCTAATCGCAGCCCTCAAAATGACACGAAGACTGTAAATACTGCTAGATACGTTCTTGTAGGTTTGCTAGTTGGATATTTTGTTGGGATCTTTCTGATAGTTGCCATTCATCTTGTGATAGAAAAGAGATGCATAATCAGATGGCCAAATACAACGTCGAACCACAGTGGTAAGTACATGTACATTGCTTTCGAAAAAGGAAACAAAGGATCAAAGTCTTTAAGTAATGTACTTTCTCGACGGATATTTGAATGGCCTGTAATATAGTTTAAACAAATAAGATCGTTATTTTCGGTGTCATGGTCTTGAACAGGATGTAAGATTGATTGATTGATTGATGTTTTACGCCCAAGCAGCAATATTTCAGCTATATTCGGGCGATGAACATGAAA
>JAOXYH010091975.1:0-10673 GCA_028566455.1 Botula fusca
GTGGTAGGTCAATAATATTTGGTATGTAGGTTGGTCTTGGGTATTACATGGTAGTCTGCCATGTAGCTTTTGTCCTTTACTGCAACTTCGCAGTGTAGTGACCATGTGCAGACGGGCGAGACATCTATTAGGGTCCACACTTGTTACTGAAAAGTATTCTTTTTAATTTCGTTTACACTGGAATTTTATTTTCATTCAGCCTGCTGCGCATTCTTATCATGCTACATTTGTGAATCATCATATTTAAAATATGTATTAGAACATATAGTTGAAAGCTATTTTTAAGGCAATGAATACCTAAACAGGCTAAACATACCACGAATAAGATGCATTTGTGCGTAAAAATGTCAATGCATGTTAAATGAGTTTCAAATGATGTCACAATAATTGAACAATTTTTATCATTTGCAGAGTGAAACGTTTACAGACAGCTTTGTGTGGAAGGTATTGTAAAGAATTTCAGAAAGTTAGTGTGTAAAAGTCTTCTGTTGAAGAAGCTAGTAAGTGATCAAATATTTTTGGCTTCTATTGTTGCATGAAAAGGTAGTCTGGTTAAAGTTTTTAAATTTCAATATCTTCCAAATGCTGATGGTTTTTATAAAATTTGCTCAGAATCTTCTTTAATATCAAAATATTCGATTCATTAATCTGCATTTTTGGCGTAAATAAGACCATTTTGTTATACATGTTATATTCAGTGTATTTTTAATGATTTCTGTGATTTCATTATTTTATTTACATGTTTTTGTTCTTTGTTTTTTTTCAGGTTATGGGGCACAAAAGTAAAAGTAAAGCCACTATTGCAAAGGAGCAGAAAAAAAGGATGCAGCAGAGACGAAAAAAGGAAAGGGCAGAAAAAGAAGCAGTTAATATAGCAAATGAAACAACAGTTAATATTGAAAATAAAACAACGGTTAATATGGCAAATAAAACAACTGTTAATATGGCAAACGTGGCAAACAATACTACTACTTCTGCTGCCAATAGTACTAAAACTACTGATACTACTGCTACAACTAATACTACTACTAATGATAACAATACTATTGCTACCACTACTGCAGAACCTTATACCAATGACACACTAATTTCCAGTATTGTGAATTATACTAGTCATGCTAGTACTTCTGATACTTGCACTACTCTTACAGGATCATATTCTACTGCAAAAGAATCGTTACATGACATGGCACAGTCTTTATCAGGGTCAAAAACAGAATCAATACTAGAATCTGAAACAAAAGCTGTATTGCAAGAATCTCAATTAGTCGAATCTTTATTTGAATCCAAGTCGGCATCTAATACTGAACTATCCATGGATCAAATGGAATCAGCATCTAACACTGAATCTTGCAGTAAAACACAAGTTAGTCCAACAAATTCTGAAATGGGTCATTTTGTAGTATTAAAGTCAGTAAATAACTCAGAAATTCAGTCAATCAATCAGTCAAAATTCCGGTCAAACACTCAATCAGAGATTCAGTCAGTCACTCAGTCAAAACATCAACTGGTCAATGAATCAGTCCATCAGATAACTAATCAGTCAGAGCTCAAGTCAGTTACAAATTCTGTTCAAAAGCAGTTTGTGACAGACAAAATACAGAATGATAGACAATCAGAAATGCAATCTGTTTTAAAATCAGATGATGATGCACTGGATTTTTCAGAACAGTATGGAAACCAAGAGGTGGAAATAACAGAGCAACAACAAAGTTTCTTACTGGAAGTAATATAGAACCAATAAATCTTGAACAGGTGTGTAAAAGTGTATTGACTAGAAATGACAATTATTTTTCTAACATTATGATTCAGGGCACATTTCATCAAGGTGATTGTCGTTTTGGACAAAATGCAGGGAAACAGTGCGTTGCCAACTGTTTAATTGCCTTGACTCACAGTAAGACTTTTCCTGTTGATCTTTGGAACAGTAGCAGAATTGACTCCATACTTCAAGAAGGCAATGATGTGTATACTTGGATACATGGAGACAATGATTTACTACTAGTGTCAGACTTGCCTTCAGAGATTGAAATCAGTAACACATTGGTACGTTATCGGCTAAAGGAGTCGTATGCTGCAATGATAGATTTTGATAATAGCATAGATTTTAGCAATTTTCCTGGTGCTTTACCTTTAGATCAAGCCATTCAAGAATCCTTAATAGATTCTGATGGTTGTTTTATTTGTGTACAAGGATCAACATCGATAGTAATAAAACAGAATGAAATGTTGTATTTATTTGATTCCCATGCTAGAAATGTACATGGCTTCCCAGACTGTAATGGGTCAAGTTTAGTTATGCAACTTCAAAATGTCAATCATTTATATCAGCATCTTTGCAAATTTGTCAGTATGAATCAGTCTGTGCAGTTTGAAGTGACTGGTATTTCACTCAATGTTAGAACTAAAAGCGAACAGCAAAATTCCATAGTTGATAATAATATTGGAAATCAGTCTTATAATGAAGCTGGTACATGTTCTCAAATGTTGCAGGATAACTGTAGAAGAGTGCAACCTTCAAGCTCAAGTCAAGAATTGGAAGAGGTTGATGTGGAGATGACCAGTTTTAATGTGAAAACAAGGTACGATTATTTACCTATCAATTATGCACAAAAGAGAAAACTCTGTGCGGTTTTAAAAATATCCTCAAAGTTCATTTCAAAAGCAGGAAATTATGTTTCTGTAATGAAAATGGGTTCTCCAATTACAACACATAGTATTGTGAAAGATGGCAATTGCTTGTTTCGTGCATTGTCATATGCCATATCTCAGAGACAACAACACCATAAAACACTGAGAAAAGCTATAATTGAACACATGTTGAGCAATGCAGACAAATTTAGTTCATTTAGTCATCCATTGACTGTACATGACCATGTTTCAAGAACTAAAATGTTTGATGACAATGTATGGGGAACATCAATTGAAATAATTGCAGCAGCCCACCTTCTTAACACTGATATATACACTTACACAGAAGGACATTGGTTGAAATACTCTACTCAACAAGTATCAATGGAAAGTAAAGTAAATGAAGAAGCAATTTATCTGATAAATACAGGTAATCATTATGAAGTTGTAACAAGTGTTAGTGAGGATAGGGAAATAAGTTATTCTGAGAGAGATCATGAAAATATTCTCGCTTCTATGTCAGAATCAAAAAAGAGGAAGATTGATAGAAGTGAAAGTTATGACAAACTAGACACAAATGGAAAAGTTGATAAATGTCAAGATCCATTTCACGTTATTAGATCTGATAATAAAGTCCAGGTCATGTCAAAGACGAGAAGAGAGAAAATACTGTACCATTCTACATCAGACTTTAAAGGTAGGAAAAAAGTAAACTATGAGGAAAACAAAGAAAAGATTCTTCAGGAAGGTAGGAACAAGTATTGGGCTGATGAATGCTATAGAGAAGCATTAAAAGGAAGCATTAAAAAGAAAAGTAGAACTCGGTATCGAAGTAATGACGAATATTGTAAAATGAAAAAAGAAGTGACCAAAAGGAAGTATGAAACTGATGATGACTATTGCCAAAGGAAAAAAAAATCGAGCATGAGTAAATATGCCACAAATGAGGAACATAGAAAGAATATAAAGAGTACCAGCAAGTCAAAATATGCAATAAATAAGGAGCATAGAGAAAGTGTCAAAGAGGCCAGCAAAGAAAAGTATGCTACAAATGAGGAGCATAGAGAAAGTGTCAAAGAGGCCAGCAAAGAAAAGTATGCTACAAATGAGGAGCATCGAGAAAGTATCAAAGAGGCCAGCAAAGAAAAGTATGCTACAATTGAGGAGCATAGAGAAAGTGTCAAACAGGCCAGCAAAGAAAAGTATGCTACAAATGAGGAGCACAGAGAAAGAGTCAAAGATGCCAGCAAAGAAAAGTATGCTACAAATGAAGAGCATAGAGAAAATGTAATAGATGCAAGTAAAACAAAGTATGCAAGTAGTTCAGTTCATAGGCTGAAAATTACCAAACAAACTCAGATCAGAAGGGAAAATGAAAAGGAGAAGACAGCCAAAATGAATTATGCAATAGAGAATTTCAGAAAAGAAGTTAGTTGTGGACCAGAATATGTTTGTGGTTGCTGTTTTAGACTATTCTTTAAGTCACAAGTACAGATTTGTAGAATGAAAAATTATGAAGAAAAAGGTAAAACAATCAAGTCTTTAGCATCCATGTGTATTGATGATAAATATGTTCATAAGTGTAGTGAGGTGTGTAAAGACAAATGCAGCTTTGTTGGATCCAGCAGAAAAGACTTATGGGTTTGCAGAACTTGCAATAGAAAAATATTAAATGGACAAATGCCTGCAGAATGTCATGTAAATAGTCTAGACTTAGAGGATATTCCCAAAGAGTTAGAATCACTAAATTCTTTAGAACAACATTTAGTGTGTTTGAATATACCATTTATGAAGGTTGTTGGTTTACCAAAAGGTGGTCAGAAAGGTGTTCATGGACCTGTTGTATGTGTACCATCTAACTTGAATAAAATAACAGCTGCACTTCCAAGAACAGAGGATGAAGATCAGTTAATTAAGGTGAAACTTAAGAGAAAGCTTTGTTACAAAGGATATGAAGAATACAGATTTGTTAACACAAGGCATTTAGAGGTTGCATTAGGCTTTTTGAAGGAAAAGAACAAGTGGTACTCTGATGTACAACTTGATGAGAAATGGCTCAATCCTATACCAGAAGAGGCTCCCAATGGGTCAGTCATGGAAAATTTAACAGAAAGTAATCAAGAAAATGTAATCAGAGACATAGATGATGGGGACGACGTTGCAGAGATACATGAGGACGAAAATAGTAATGAAGAAGGAACTAGCTTTGACAGGACTGAAGAGGATGAAATGGTCCATTCTTACATTGATGACAGCTTGCAGGGCGTACAGCTAGATACATGTCTACAGCCGGCTGATATTGGACAAGAAATACTAGACACATGCTTTGATCAAGAGTTCTGTATATCTCCTGCAGAAGGAAATCGACCAGTTAGTGTTTTGAGAGAACATGGGTTAGAAGCCAAGTCATTCCCAGTTCACTACCCCACTGGAAAAAACACACTGAATGAAGAAAGAGAAAAAAAACTGTCATTATTAAGATACTTCAATCTAAGACTTACGAGTGTAGAAAACAGATTTGCAAGAGATACTTCATACATATTTTTCTGTCAGTACATGTCAGAATTAGACAGAGTCCTTTCAAATGTACAGATAGCTCTGAGGAAAGAATCGCCATTTTCTAGTGAAGGGAAAAAAGTAACTGGTAGCATGTTGAGAAACAAAGAATCACTTACAAACATGTTCAAGAAAGAGCAGGGCATCAAATATTTGAAACCGGTCAGAGGAACACCCCCATATTGGCAAGCAACACAGAAAGATTTGTTTGCTATGATTCGACAGTTAGGTACTCCAGACTTTTTCTGTTCCTTTTCGTCTGCAGACTTCCGTTGGAATGAAGTAGCTGAAACAATTATGAAACAGCAGGATGACTCAAGGAATGTTGGCAACCTTGATTGGGATGAAAAATGTAAGATATTGCGTAGTAATCCTGTGACAGTTGCTAGGATGTTTGAACACCGATTTCATACTTTTCTACATGACTTTATCTTGTCATGTGCTGAACCAATAGGAAAGGTTATTGACTATTTCTACAGAGTTGAGTTTCAACAAAGAGGATCACCACACACACATTGTCTTTTTTGGATAGAAGATGCACCAAAATTTGGAAAAGATGATGAAAAACAAATTGTTGACTTTATTGATAAGTACATTACTTGTGAAATACCAGACAAGGAAAGTGATCCAGAGCTACATGAGATTGTTACTTCAGTTCATCAGCACAGCAAGAAGCATTCTAAATCATGTAGAAAGAAGGGAACTGTCTGTCGATTCAATTTTCCAAGACCACCTTCAACTAAAACCTTCATTGCTGAGCCAAATGATGATGAAAATAGAAAGTCTGAAGAGACTGTAGCAAAACAAAGAATAGGTGAACTGTGGGAATGTATTTTAGATAGTGAAAATGAGGGTTTATCAACTGCAGAATTGTTTGAGAAAGTACACATGTCACAAGAAGAATTTGAAAAGTGTTTTCAGCTGGTAACAAAGAGAAATACAGTTGTTTTGAAACGAGAGGCCAATGAGATCTATATTAACCAATACAACAAACACTTACTTAGAGCATGGAATGCTAATATTGACATACAATATGTTTTAGATGCTTATTCATGTGTTGTATACATAATCAGTTACATTACAAAGGCAGAACGTGAATTGGGATTGTTACTGCAACAAACAAAAGCAGAAGCATAAGAAGGCAATTGCAATGCACAGGAAACTATGAAAAAAATAGGTACTGCTTACATTCACCACAGAGAAATTAGTGCACAAGAAGCTGTATTCAGGGTAACAGGTTTGAGACTGAAAGAATGTTCTAGGAAAATTGAATTTATTCCTGTTGGAGAAAGCCCATGCAAAATGAGTTTACCTTTAAAAGAATTGGAGAAGAAGAAAGATGATCATGACATTTGGATGACAAGCATAGTAGATAGGTACAAGGAGAGACCAAAAACTGAAGAATTTGAAAACATGTGTTTAGCTCAGTTTAGTTCTGAATACAGTGTCCTGGCAAAATCTCAGGTTCCCAAAAAGATCAATGAGAAAACTACTTTCAAGCTTGGTAGAGATCTTGGTTATATAAGAAAGAGGACAAGAACTCAAAAAGCAATCATTAAGTACCCAAGGTTTCAAGTTGAGGTAAGTCCTGAAAAGTTCTACCAGAGCCTCTTACAACTGTACTTACCTTATAGGGTTGAAACACAGTTAAAGCCACCTCAGTTTGAAACATTTGAAGACTTTTACGACAATGGATGTATAACACTAAAAAATGCTGCAAGACTTGTTTCAGTGAAAACTATAGTTGACAATAACAGGGCACAGTTTGTACAGGATGAAGAATCTCTAGATGCTGCAGAGAGGGATTTAGAGGAGAGTGGCGATCGTGAAGATGCTTGGGCACATTTATGTCCAGAATCAGAGGTAAATAGATATGAATGTATGGAGGAAGGGGTAACATCTACTGCTATCGAAAATGAAGTTGATAGAGAAACAGTGCCAGATCTTAATACAAAGGAACAGACACATCTAACAAATCTCAGCGCTACATTGTTCAAGAAAAATGAAATGGTACCATTATTGAGATCCCTCAATGAGAAACAGAGGAAAATTTTCTATAAAGTCAGAGAATGGTGTGTTAAAACAGCTAATGGAGAACACCAGGAACCTTTCCATGTGTTCATAACAGGTGGAGGAGGCACAGGCAAGAGTCACATTATCAAATGTATATACTATGAAGCCACAAGATTGCTGGCTAAACTGTTAGACAATCCTGATGACCTTACAGTGTTATTGACTGCTCCCACAGGAACAGCAGCTTTCAATATAAATGGTTCAACAATTCACAGTGCTTTTGGGATATACAAATCTCTGTCTGCTGACCACGCAACTCTGAGCGAAGACAAAATCAATGCTCTGAGATCGAAATTGGAGTCATTAAAAATGCTTATCATTGATGAAATTTCAATGGTGAACAAAAGGCTGTTATTCTTCATTCATCAGCGATTAAGACAAGTAAAGAAAGTGACAGAAGATTGCTTTTTTGGAGGTGTCTCTGTAATAGCTGTTGGAGACTTCTGTCAGTTACCACCAGTGAAAACCAGTAAATGTGACAAGTTGTACATCAATGATCCAGGAAGCCCAATTAATCATCTGTGGTGGGATTTGTTTAAAATTGTTCAGTTAGATGAAATTATGAGACAGCGGGATGACTGTTTCTTTGCTAAAATGTTGAATAGATTGAGAGTTAGACAAAAAAAAGATCATATGGAAGAAAAGGACATAGAAACATTGAGGCAGTGTATTAAAAAGACAGAGCCTGAAAACGCACTGCATATTTTCCCAACAAATGATGAAGTCAAGGATTTCAATAATTCAATGATAATGAAGTTAGAGTCTGAAGCTAAACTTCTAGAAGCAGAGGACTATGAAAAAAACAAAACAAGTGGTAAATTATCCAGAAGAAAAACAAACTTTGCAAAAGTTGATTCTTCATTACCACCAACAATTCTGTTGGCAGAAGGCGCAAGAGTGATGTTGACAAAAAATATAGACACACAAGATGGATTAGTGAATGGTGTGATTGGAACTGTGATGGAAATTGGTTCAATGACAAAAGGGTCTCTGCCACAAGCAGTTTTTATCACATTTGACAATAGCAGAGTAGGGAAAAATGCAAAACTTCAAAAACGAATAAATAGACAAGTATGCATAGGAATTGAACCAACAACAGAAGATTTACCAAAGACCAGTGGTAAGAGAAAACAGTATCCACTACAGTTGGCATGGGCTTGTACAGTGCATAAAGTGCAAGGATTAACTGTTAATGAATGTGTCATTGATCTGAACAAGTGTTTTTCTTACGGACAGGCATATGTAGCACTTAGTAGAGTTACATCATTAAAAGGACTGTTCCTAAGACCAATAGAAGAGAATAAATTGAAATCAAAAATATATTGTGATCCTGATGTAGTGGATGGAATAGCAACAATGAAAAAATATTTGACAGACCAAGTAGGAACTGCAGACAAATCTGGTTTCACAATCATGTATCACAATATTCAGGGGTTACAGTGCCACCTAGAAGATCTGAAATCAAATCCGGATTTTAAATTCAGTGATTGCATATGCCTAACGGAAACCTGGCTGGAAAAAGAAGAGGATGTTAGATTAGATGGTTACCATCTTACTAGCTTGCCAAGGTCACAAGCGTTTGACTTGAGCAGTGATCTATTTAAGAAACTGAAAACATTAAAGTATGGTGGCATAGGAGTGTATCTTAAAGATGAGATGGGATTAAACACACTGCCATTGTCTGTATGCAATTTAGAATGTCTTGTGTTCCAAATACCATATATAAATGTCATAGTTGTCACTGTATACAGAACACAGAAATACAGTATAAACATATTTATAGAGGAAATGGGAAAGCTACTTGAAAGCCTGGCAGATAGGTATGAAAAAGTCATAATGGTTGGTGACTTTAATCAAGACTTATTAAAAGCAGAAACTTCATTTGAGCACTTCATGAAGACTAAAGGATTTAGGCAGATTGTTGAATCAGCCACCACAGAATCAGGAACATTAATTGACCATGTTTATTTGAAGGGCCTTAACAATGTAACAGTCTCTGTTGTGCCTACTTACTATAGTTATCACGAGGCACTTCAACTGAAAGTGACTGAGTTTTGAAATAAAGTAGTTTGATCACTGTTAGTTAAGGGATGAGAAAGGTGGGGAAAAATGCCTCCCAAAAATCCACCCTAGATTTGTGTTGTGGGAGGTGGTTTTCAGTGAAAATATAGAGCATCTACACTGATTACTAACATGGCTCTGGTATTTACTTTCTGTCTCTTAATTTTTCAGATATAGACCAGACACCCTAAAAATGGACTACAATTGGCAGTTATTATAAGAGTGATGGAATGCTTTTACAGATCTTCACAGCTTGACTATAACCTTTGTCTGGAATTGTAGTTCTTGTCATTCAATATTGAAAAAGACATGGTTGTGTCCTGTGATCATCAATAAGGACAGAAATACAATAAGAAGGTAGGAGATCAAATTTCATATCAAAGGTAACCTTCAACCTTAAATCTTTTCTGCTTTATTGCAAGAAGTTTGTATCTAACTTATATTTCATGACTTACAGGCTGAAAAGAATCAACCAATTGATTTAACAGCTTAAGATAAAAAATAAACACATAAGGTTCAAAGTTGAAGGTCAAGATTATCCATGAAGTATTACCTTTGATACCAGTGTTTAACATAAAAAAATAGGCATCTCCAGGGTATAGGATAAGGTCATGAATGACCTTTGACCTGGCATCATTTTGATCATCTTTTGATCCTGAACATTTTTGCCAAAGGAAGTACCCTTCTATATTGTACAGTTTATCAGCTCTAGGCCAATAACCCCCAAATTTGTGCCAAAATTATGGTTTTTGGGTAAAAGGTCCATATCAGTTGGTCCAACAATTCCGGAATGAAGGTCTCAATAAGACAAACATTTTCTCCATTTATTGTTATCAGCTATCTATTATAATTTTCAAGAAAATTTGTTAACAAGGTCAGAGGTCAAAGGTCATCGGTGACCTTTGACACATTTTGTTTGTCTTATGGTCCCCATATCAATGGTGGAGGTCCCACAGCTCTAAAACTTATGTTTTCCGAGAAAAAAAATGGAATCGGTCAGACATTCTTAGGAGTTCTGGTTTTCAAAATATCATTTTAAACTGTATATAGCCTCAGAGTTAAAATATATGGTTGCTAAGGACTTCATGTTAAAAATATGTTGTTGCTAAGGACCTTGGCCTTTGAAAATGTCATACTTTTACTATTCATAGCCTTCTAAGTTAAAAAATATATGGTTTTCTAAGGACTTTATATTCCAAATATATGGTTGCTAAGGACTCTTTGTCATTGCTAGGGACCTTGACCTTTGAAAATAGATATAGCCCAAAAACCTGCGTCTTTCCCCTGCGAGAAGTCCTGGCTTGGATTTCTAGTAACAAACTTAAGTCAGAACTTACACTTAAGTCTGAGTT
>JAOXYH010092085.1:0-17431 GCA_028566455.1 Botula fusca
GGACCTCCGCGGCAATATTTACTTTTTTGCATTGTTTTCTGATAGTTGTTATTCATTATTTATGCGGTTATTATTTGTTTACAATTTGCTGTTGTCAGCCTAAAAACGTTGAATAATGAAAAGAATATGCGGTCATGTTATAGGACTTAAAAAAGGGGCGACCCCGCCTAACAATAGTATATATGTGACGATTGTGGTGGTCAAATCGGAATCTGTTCATGACCTAGAAATTCGGAAAATCATACCCTATCATTGACATTTAATGTTCAAAGTAATTTTGTTATTAATGGGCCTATTTTTTTTTTCAGTAACCTTAATGTACTTTCACAATCTGCATGTTAGTCTCACTGGAAGTACTGCAAACACAATGAAATTATGGGAGTTTTATCTCCCTACGTCGCATATTTTGGATTTTTTAAATTTGTAATTGGTATCTTTTTTCAATGATAAAATTATGAAAAAATAATCCAGTAATTGACCACAGCTAGGTTCTAGACTAGACTCGTCTATCCAAAAACTAACAATGTGAATGGTCAGGTGTTACGTGTCTATTTTTGTACAAAATGACCACTGTTCTGCGGCACATATATACTACCATCTCTAATGGAAGTAACCCCCTACCCCCGGGGAACACTAATCTTCTTTAGCCAAGCTAAACTCTATTTATAGCCCTATGTAACCATACCATAGAGGATTAAAAATTTAAAGCATGTTTGCATGATTATTAAAATCACTTTCCTTTGCTGTTCACACCGTTATCGTCTAAATTGTTCATTTTGTGCAATATATATATGTAAATGTTGTGTTCATTTTCGAGGGTGGTACGGGGGGGGAGGGGGGTACGTTCACGTAGAACGTGAAATAATTTTACAATGTACGTTAACACGTTGCACGAGAAATAATTTCGTTGCAACACGCTGTACGAGAAATAAACATGTTTTACAGTATGATCAGAAATAATTTAAATGTCCTATACTGACTGAACATTACAAAATCAGGATACTGCTAAGAAACGACCTCGCCGGAATTTTCGCTTCCATTGGAGCTCATCGGAGTGGACTGAAATAACCGTGCACGTGAAATAACCGTCTGTGTGCACGTAAAACGAAAAATAAAAAACCGTCAGCACGTTGCACGAGGTAACATCCATGCACGCTGAACGTAAAATAAAAAAGTTATAGCACGCAGATCGAAAAATAAAAAACTGCCAGCACGTTGAACGAAAATAACCCTGTACCACCCTCATTTTCTCCATTCCATTATCCAATTATTTTAAAGTCTTCTTTTGTTTGTCCGTTGCTGTATCATAGACGCACATGGTATTTGTCAGTTTCATTTTATAACTATGATTAATACACATTCCCCTAAAAAACGATCTTCTTCTGAAACTGATTAACAGTACTAACAGAGCTAATTAAGGTCGTTCCCGATCCGTGGGGAAGACCTTACTGTATTTAGTCTGATAATTTTTTTTTCTTCCGCCATCTTTCAAAAACATTTGCCAGAGAGAGTTCGCGACATGTTATGAAGAGGTTTCATACTATGTTTCGGTCATACATGTACTATTGGGAATTGAACCTGTGAGACCGAACTCTTTTTCATTACGGTGTTATCTCCTCCAAAACCCGTAAACCTTGTCATCAAAATAACTCTGTAACCGTAAGAGGTAGAGAAAAACCGAAGGGTGGAAAATGTTCAGAGTAGCGAGACACAACTTCATTACATTCGGGTTGAAAAATTTGAACGACTCCTTACACGAGTTATCTCCTCTTGAAAATTGACATGCTCCAATAATTTTTTTCTCGAAAACCATAAGTCGTAGAGACCTGGGACCACATATCCTACAAAATGGTATCAAGGTCAAAGGTCACTGTTGACCTTCACATGATCTGACCTTAAACCTTGTTTTCAAAATTTCTTGAAAACCGTAAGAGATAGCTGAACAAATGTAATGAGAAAAATCTCGGCATCAAAATCTACTATAAATGTATTTGACCTGAACTCATCCAACGACTCTTTATATGAGTTATGGGTCCTGAATAATTAATTTTAAGGTTTTTGCCAATATCTCTAATACCCTAAAATATAGCTGAACAAATGTAATGGGAAACATGCTCGGCATCGAAATATCTACTAAAATGTATTTGGACGGAACTCATCCGATGACTCGTTATACGGGTTATGGGCCCCGAATCGTTAATTTCAATATTTCTAAAACCGTAAAAGATAGCTGAACAAATGTAATAGGAAAAATGCTCGGCACGTCTAAATCTACTAAAATGTATTAGACGACTCATTATATGAGTTATGGGCCCTGAATCATTAATTTTAAGTTTATTGCCAATATATCTAAAACCGTAAAATGTAATTAGTAAAATGCATGGCACGTCAAAATCTACTATAAATGTATTTGGACCGAAATCATCCGACGACACGATATATAGTCATATATGAGGTGTGGGTCCTAAATCGTTAATTTTCAGGTTTTTTGCCAATACAGTCAAACCTCGTTGTGTCGAAAACTGGGTTGAGTCGAAGTATTTTGCTGGTTTCGTCCGAATTTCCGTTCATATAATGCATTTTACCTTTGATGAGTCGAACTCGGTTGAGTGGAAATCTCGGCTAACTAGAGCATATTTCTGAGCCCCTCTGTACAAATCCCATGTAATTAACCTCGATGTGTCCAAGTTCGAAGTCAGAAATTTGATGATTCAATAATTTTCTTAAGTTCAGAGTAGATTAATTAAAAAATAAAATACACAAGTGCAGATTGACAGTGATTTTTTTCCATAATGATTAGCGTGGTATATTACCTGTAATTATGGAACAAACTTATGAACGGTACTTCGCATTTGTGTATTTAATAGATCACCAGTTCTCCCAGTATACATACATGAAGTCACATCAAAACAGTATTACGTTACACACTAAATGAAAAAAGACTGTCACACCTGAACTCGGATGAGTCTAACCTCGGCTAACTCGAACATCGACTTTGAAGCAACGAGGTTCGACTGTATCTCTAAAAGAAAGAAAGATAGCTGAAAAAATGCTCGGTACGTCAAAAGGCAACCGAGCTCATCCAACGACTCATTATATGAATTATGAGTAATGGGAAAAACGCTCTGCACGTCAAAATCTTCTAAAAATGTATCTAGATCCAACTCTTCCTACGACTTCTTATATGAGTTATTGGCTCTTAATTTTCAGGTTTTTTGTAAATATCTTGAAAACCGTAAAAGATAGGTGAACAAACGTAGTGGGGAAAATGCTTGTCATGTCAAACTCTTCTAAGGACGTAATGTACCAAATTCATCCCACGACTCGTTTTATGAGATATTGGCCCGGAATTGTTAATTTTAAGGTTTTTTTTCCCAATATTTCAAAACCTGTAAAAGACAGCTGAACAAATGTAATGATATCTTCACAAAAGATTCCCACGACCTTTGACCGTAACAAAGGTGAAAGGTCAAGGTTATTTTTAAATTTTCTTTCTTTTTTTTTTGGTATAAATTTCGGAGTGTTTTTCAACATCTTTCAACAATTCGAAGTATTTATCATTGCAAAATGCACAATGACAATTGAGTTATCACGGAAAAGACCTTACAATTGTTCATACTAGTTGAAAATATAATTCTCGCACATATTCGGTTTATGAAACCACCAATCATGATCAACTGTATTCATTTTGTAGATTGGAGCAATTGATAAGGGATATTGAAAGAAGTAGTGGTACCTTGATTACTCAAGATGAAGCACAAGATTTCAAGTCCAGTGTTCTAGATATGAAGCAAGAAATTCTAACGAACGCGAATAAAAGAAGTATGTTGAATTGTGATATTTGCTACTAAAAGGACCGACCTAGTTTTTCCCCAACTGAACAGAAACGGATTTTTTTTTCACATACAAAATCTAGATTTTTTTCCTAAAATTTAACATTACTTCTAGTGCAGAACACAAATGTATTTATTTTTGCTCCTTAGCCAGAATTATTTTCTTCAAAATTTGTGGACGGGAAATTAAAAAATCCCATCAAATCAAATAGGCCTATATAGGCCCTCCAAAAAGCTTAATACTTGTAGTCGGTCCTTAATTTATTATTTGGCAAACAGCTAGCTGTAATGAAAAATTAGGACATAACCTTCAAGTTGCAATAACTTGTGGCAAATATTATAAGTTATTGTTATAGTTACATGCTCACATCAGATAAATTAATGAAGGTTTTGCATTTTCTTATTTAGGCACTGGTTCTAGTTATAAAACGGAACGAATTCCAGTTGATGAAAAAGGACACTACAAGTATGACATTCAAAAAGAGCAACTTGAGTTCCTGACGAAGTACGGTTTTACGGCTCCTATGATGAGCGATGTTCTTGGTGTTTCCGAGCCTACAATACGGCGAAGACTCAGGTAACTTACATTCGTGTACACGTCTGTCGTGTCTTCGTAGGCAAACACAACTATTTTTGTCTTAAGGGAAATGATGCTTTTGCTGCCTTATTCTCTGTTTCACTTTTATTATTTTTTCTATTTCCACTTAGATACTTTTCATTATCATTGGGGATACTGGAAAAAAATGAAAATGCTTTTACATTTGTTCATTTTAGATGATGTGGACTGTATGAAAAATGAGTAATTAAAATATGTCCACTATGCATAGTACAATACATATGTATTTTGCACGTTTGAGCTGTTCCGTTTGTACACGCTATATATGAATCTAATCCCATTCGCCCGTTAAAAACTTTTATCCCAATTTTTGATACCCTTTTTTTCTAAATAACCTAGTTCGTTACTGTTCTCAGTGTCGCATCAGAACCGATTTAAAAGTTGAAACACAGTCTGAAATCCGATTAATTTACAATTATCCTATTAAACAGTTACTTTTCAACTTCTTATCACATGGGAGGGGTCTGGAGCAATAAATCGAATAAATTTTATGAAAACCAGAAATGGCAGAAGTGTAGGTTGAACATAAAGATTCAAATTTAGACAAATGAATGTACAGACGTCCGTTGGGTCTTAGGAATGGAGATCCATAATCTTAACAAGTCGGAGAAGTTAAACAAGACTGTACTGGCTTTACTAAAATTAACTAGTTTCTTGCAAGTTTTCCTTGTGTTTTTGTAAGTAGGACATATTCTTATTAGCTTATATGTAGGTAACGCTGTTCTGTTGTACCTTTTAGCTCAACTGACCCTAATGGTCATTTGAGCTAAAATCACCACTGAACGTCCGTTGCAAGCTTTTAGCATTTATAAAATCAACTTATCATAAACCACAAGCCTATTTGAACCATACTTGGCAGGAATTATCCTTGGGTGGTCCCCTTTCAGAATTTGTTCAACCCCGGTCGTCAATCAAGATGGCTGCTGTTGCTAAAAATAGAAAATTCGAAAACAAATAAATTTAAAATCTCTCCCGAAACTATTAAGCCAATTTAAAGTAAAGATGGCATGAATTGTCCTTGTGGTTGGTTCCGGCGACCCGAATCTCCATTCAAGATGGCCACCATCATTGAACATATTTTAACATGGGACCCTGTGACAAAAATGTTTAAAAATTTTCTCCTATATAAAACCAGTGAGCCAGTTTAAAGCAAACGTACCATGGATGGTCCAAGTCTGCAGCCAAGATGGCCGCTATTAGTTCGCATAGTTTTAACGTAGGACCCTATGAAAAAAAAATGATGAAAAAATCTTCTTCTCTGAAACAAGTAAGCAATTTAGAACAAACATTGCATGGACCGTACATTTCCCATATAACCTAATGACAACATAGCCGTAGTTAGAAATCAAGGGAGGTAGAACAATTTGGAAACTGGTCAATTCCTATATAACCTATTGACATGGCACAATTTTGAAAGTTTACAACCCAACGACCGTCCATGTTGTGTTTACTTTAAGCTGACTTACTGGTTTTCTGAAGGTATTCTTAAGTCGGCCTCTTTAAGTCAGATCTAGATGTGCTATACCAGTTCATATATATCTCTCATCAGCCTTAAATAATTAATGTAATTTATTTTAATTGCAGGGAGTATGAAATACGATTAAGGCAATATACTTCCATTGACAATGATGAACTAGATCTATTGGTGGAACAAATCACAAGGACCAACAAACTAATCGGGCCTAATTCTGTTCGGGCTAGGCTAAAACAACAAAACATTTTTATTACACGGCACAGAGTAATAGGCAGTCCTGTGCAAGAGTAGATCCTGGCGGTTGTGCCTTGAGATCTGTAGAAAGACAAAACATCGAAAGGAGGACATACAAAGTGGCTGGCCCAAATTCGCTATGGCACATTGATGGGAATCACAAATTAATCAGGTTAATATAATACAATTGCAGTATCAGCAAGGATATGAAATAAACTTTCATTTTTACTAGCATTTTGGCTGTAAGTCATAATGGAGAGGAGATAAAAATCAATGTGAAATAATTAGTTACAACAGAGACATATAAAACCATATATATGGTTTCATATGTGTCTGGTTGCAATATTCTCGCATTTGAACAGTTTTTCATCTGTCACCACTGCAGACATTATATTTTACATCCGAAAATGTGTTATAAATATAACAAGAAGGGATATGGGGTAAATGGCAAAGAGACAACCACCAACTCCCCGTCATATAATTTGTTTCAAAATTAAACGACTAGAGATCAGTGTGCAAACTTCAGTGAATGGTGAGAAACTCACTTGGCACAGTGACCTCTAGAAGGCCCCTAATAAAATGTTTACAAATGGCTAATAGAATCAAACACCAGAATTACCTGACAAAACAAGAAACAAAAAGGTAAAAATGAGACAGATACGATTACTGAACTCAACTTCTCTGCATTTAACTCTTAAAATTAACGATCCTGTACCAAAATTGTATTTCTGAAACTATTTATGCTTAAAAGGGATACCTATGCTTACAGAAATTTTCTTTTATTGTCAATGTGAACCTATGGTAAGATTTGTAGTGCAACCTTTTCTATACAGTGATTCAGTTAAGTGATTATCTTGATTAATTTACTGCGGTAAATATCTCCTAACAACATATCACACAGAGGTCGTTTAATGTAGTCAACTTGTAAACATCATCTTCATCGTTTCAGGTGGGACCTGGTCATACATGGTGGTATTGATGGGTTTAGCCGTATGGTAACATATCTCTGTGCTAGCAGTAACAACAAAGCTATAACCGTTTTTGATAAATTTATTGACGCAACGAAAAAATTTGGTGTACCTTCTAGGGTCAGATGTGACCACGGGGCAGAAAATGTAGACGTTTGCTTATACATGGAACATGTTCGTGGTCCTGATAGAGGTAGTGCCATAAAGGGGAAAAGTTCTCATAATCAACGGATTGAAAGACTGTGGGTGGATGTGTGGGACAATACCACAAACGAGTACTATGATTTATTTACTTATATGGAAAAGAGGAATTTACTAGATATTTCTAATTCCAAACATATGTTTGCCTTGCATTATGTATTCGAACCCAGAATTAATGCAAGTTTGAAGACATTTCAGGGTCAGTACAACAATCATCCACTATCAACGGAGCACAACAAAACTCCTAATCAGTTATTCATTCTTGGTGTTTTGGCAAATGCCAATGGAAACCTGGTTTCTATTGAAGAACTTATATCAAATGCAGGAAACCCTGCATTTCATGAACAAGAAATAGACCAGGAAAACTACGGAGTAGACAATGAAGAGGATGAATGGGACAGCGATGATGATACTGCCCATGTTTTCTTGGATTCAGTTGTTAGTGCAGGTGTTATTTCAGACTTACAAGAAAATGTGGATCCAACAGAAAACATTTCCTGTTTGGAGTATGGCATTGACCTCTTTAAAAAACTCTGACATTTGTAGATGATCAAGAATTTGATTTTTGAAAATTTACCTCATATTATTATTGATCAGATGATTTGCTAGTGTTATTCATCAAAATATACCAAATTTCAACAGGTTGCTAAAATGAAAAAAAAATAATTCTCTGCAAACAGTTTTGTGATCAGTGCACAATTAAAATAATCATTGAACAACATAAGTAACCTGAACAATATAATAAATTTATTTTCATCTTGTTAATCTGTTTACAAAAATAAGCAAGTCAAATACATTCAAAACGCAAATACTGGGCATTTCAAACCGATCACATATTCGCAAGCATATGAAATTTTAATACTGCATTTCAAGTAAAACCTAGAGGTGCTGTGAGCAGGGCTCACTACTTATACACCCAAGTCCTCCAATGTGCCTTACCGAAGTGATTAGGGGAATTGCATCAAGTATCATTTACATTTGCACAATTTCTGGCATTCCTATGGGCACTAACTGTGTAGCAGTCTTAGCCGATCTGTTTCTCTATTTGTTAGATAAAAAACAGAATTTATCCAAATCGTTCAGTGCAGACCCGCTATATAGATGTTCTATCGTAAAATAATTGTCGGTTTGTCGACTATGTACATCTTGTCTATAAAATGAACTGGAAATAAGACATCACAATACAATTAAGTCCGCCTATTACTTAGGTTTATTCTTGATTTTTGACAGTGGCGGACAGTTAAAATCAAAATTCTACGACAAACGAGATGACCGACTTTCAAACTTGCCTAGCAAGTGTATGTGTTACTAAAATACATTCCCGTTGAGCCCTGTTGGCGTGACCCTGTTGGCGTGACCCACAGAAAATGGGTGCAGACAGGTATGGCAATGGTATATGTACACCTTAACAATGGTACGAGTTTGCAAAATTTGGTTGGTATGAGTAAACTTGTTCCCATTTTATGGCTCCTACTAAAAATAACGCTTGAACGGGGAGACACTTTCTACATAAAACCATAACCCCCCTACCCCCACCACCTTTAAAAAAAATCTAGACAAGACCTAGCCGGGACCATACCTGTTGAGTTTTTGCTATATACAGGGACCCTTTTGACCCTCAAGTAAATAGCTCTTATAAAAACCCCATTACACACAGAGGGTATGTACTCTGTTTATAAACAAATCCTACTTTCGTTTTCAAAGTCAAACCTCATTACTAGCTGTAACAATTTTCATGTTTATGTACACAGGGCTACTTATCCATACCCTGTGGCAAAATCTTCCTCATCATCCTGTTCTGGTTGTGTCCGCTCTCTAGCACGCCTAATCAAAGAATGAATGTGAGCAAGAGACATGGCTACCGCTAGTTCAGTTGTTTGTTGTATTTCGCGCGAAAAGCTAGAGTTAGCTCCCCTTCTGCATCATTGATCAAAAATAACAGCGTTACTGATTGGATGGAGCAACTGCAGACAAAGTGAAAAAATAACGCGTTAATTTCGTCAATTAACGCGTATATCTGGAAAATAACGCGTTACATTATGAAATTATGATATACACGTTTATTTGAGGAATATACGCGTTTATTATCACTAATAACGCGTTGGTTTGATGAAATTACGCGTTAAAATCTAAAAATAACGCGTTAATTTAAAGAAATAACGCGTTTATTTAATTTACGCGATAAAATATCGCGCCACTGATATGAACGGCCACTCATACAGTGGATACATTATAACGATTGTTTAAGTCTAGATGGAATGTTATCCTGATCAACAACCTCATCTGTCAACATTTGCGCCATGTATAGAAAATCCTGATAAAGACCACCGGCTATGTTCGTTTAATTTAAAGTCTCTAAATACTTTCAACTTAAACAAGCTGACACCAGTCGTACCCTTTAAGATTATGAAAAAAAACACGAAATACTAAATGAGATGAGTGAAGTGTTTAATATTTGAATGTTAGTTATGTAAGCAACTGAAACAATACGTCTGTATTGGTCACGTTTATTTGACTGTATGTGCAAATCGAATATTATCAACTTAATTAGCCAACGTGACCATAATACACTTATTCAAATTATAAAATTATAATGTAAAAAATATGAAATACAGAAGAAACATGTTTGTTTCAGAAATTTATGACTAATTTGTTTCGTCGGAATACAAGATAATAATTGCACGCTTGACTATGTATATATATATTCTAAAGGCTAGGCATTATCATTTTTATTATCATTCAGTGTTATAACCTACATATACTTCTAAACTGCTATGCATATAAGAATCATTCAACTGTAAAATAATGGGCTGAGTTTCTAGAAACAGATGCTGTTTACTATAATTTATGTCAAGGACTGTCAATACGGGAAATATTGACGCGAGTCAAATTTCATAATAATGTAAACGTTTGTTCAAGAATTGACAATGTACATGTAGTTCAAGGTCAAAATACCGTGGTTAATTTAGACGAGAGGCTCACAGAGTACTGAATGTGCGAATCAAGTAAAGACATTTTAAATAGAAACAGCATACATTTTAATTGTAACCAAGAGGTTCGCGGGAAATGTTTGGTTTTGTTTACATTCTCGAAGACCGAAATAGGAGATGAAGTTATTATGGCTCGTGAGCTATGTGGAGCGTGTGATATGGTAATTGCTGATAACGATAGTGACGGCTGTGAAGCATGCCACAATATAATGCATGCGCATTGTATTGCCATGTTTGAGGGGACTCCAACTTGCTATCCATGTATAGAAACCATAAAAACCATTAGAGCACTACTGGTTAGGCCAACCCAAACAGTGGCAACTCGAAATGCTGATTCCATGAAGAATTCAGCAGAGGCAATAATAATGAGGCCAGAAATCGAATCAGATATAACCATGGTAATAGAGCTACATAGTACGTCGATTAACACATCAACAGCGGCAAACAGCTAATGGAAAAAGCTCGACTTTGGATAAGCCAAGTAAGAAAAAATGGCCAAATCTAACGGTGAAGCTAACACAAAGGAGCTGCACCAGGAGGGGAAATACTAAACAACTTTGAGATCAAATCTAAAGAGCTGAGAGAAAGAGAAATCAAATTGCGCAAGTCTGAGGGACAGCTAAAGATGAAAGAAAAAGTATTGAAGGAAGACCAGGCAAAGCCAATACAACTAGAAACACGATGTCAATACCGGAAAGCAAGAAATTTTGAGTTAGAAGTCCTAGTGGTCACAATGAAGCGGCGGTTAGATGAGTTAAGCAATGGGTCAGGACATCCATAAAACAACCAGGCAAAGACCAGAGATTGAATATATGACCAGATGCAGCATAAACTCAGTACTAGGATAGTCAACATACAACACGACAAAATAACAACAATAATTATGGATCAGGTAGAAAACCAACTCGATAAAGTTGTTGAGAGCTTAAATTCTAGGAACATTGACCTAAGGTCTTCTAATATTAACCGTAATGACAGGATGACAGAAAATATCGGTATACATACTTTACAACCAGAACCAAGCCCTGGATCAGTCTGG
This sequence comes from Botula fusca, assembly GCA_028566455.1. Lineage (NCBI taxonomy): Eukaryota > Metazoa > Mollusca > Bivalvia > Mytilida > Modiolidae > Botula > Botula fusca. Next base: position 11,356 of record JAOXYH010092085.1, read on the forward strand.
AAACCCTGTCAAACAGTGGCCCAACAGGTGTATGACAACCCTCCACAAAGACCAAATATATATATAGACATACTAAACAGCCAAGCGAGTATATGCCTGTTAATAACTATGGTAATGACAGATTGGCAGAAAATCTTGGGACATACAGTTTACAACCAGATCCAAGCCCTGGTTCAGTACGGAAACCCTGTGAACCAGTGATTCAACAAGTGTATGACAACTCCCCACAAAGACCAAATATATATATAGACATATTAACCAACCAAGCGAGTATAACCACATGCCACAGGCACAGAACTCTCAACAACTAATTTGACCCATGAGTAACAACACTGGGAGTGGATATACTACAAAATATAAACAGTCATTTAGAAGGAATACCTCTAGTAAAGGTCCCACTCGTCAATATCACTCTGCTGTACTCCTATATGCACCTCCGACTATCCACAGTGTGCATGCTAAGAACCAGGACCGTAAACATGTTACAGTCAATGATCGGAGGATAATGTATGCCAATGACACTCAAACCCAAGGACACCATGAACAAAACCTAACACATCCTCAAAGGCCATGGATAACGATAACAGTTACAATCATGAGATTCATACAAAGCAAACAAAACATCAGTATGTCAGTAGTAAGAGGGACCAAGTAGGAAACAGAAAGAGTGAACATTTTTTTATACCAGACCCGCCTCCCACACTACCGGAGATAACGCAGAACAGTTTGAATAGTAAAGGGGATCTTAAGATTTTTATCGTTTAATTGTAAGGGAGCCAAATCGAGTAGTCATACCATAGCGAAACTTTGTAGGGACAACGACTTTATTTTACTCCAAGAACACTGGTCTTTCCAAGTTCAAGTAAATTTGCTATCAGAGATCGAGAAAGATGTGTGTTATGCAGCTAAGGGAGTTGACAAATATGATCCACTACCACCACAATATTTACCAAGAGGCTTCGACGGTGTAGCTATTATCTGGAAAAAAAGAGTCAGATGATCGGATAAGAAAACTAGACGAAAGGAGAGAACGCATTCAATGTATTGAGGTGAAAGGCAAAGATCATAGGCACCTCATTTTAGTATCAGTTTACTTACCATCAAATGGAGGACGAAACCATGTTGAGGAGTATGTTGAAACTATTGACAAATTGCATGAGATAGTCATGAAATATCAAAATACTCATGAAATTATGATAGGTGGAGACCTGAATGAAGATTTACAAGAAGACAGTCGAAACAATAGGCGGAAGGACCATCTATTACAGTTTATTCATGAACATAATCTGGAATATATGTGAACATTGGCAAAACATTCAGTAGACCAAAGGGCGATGAATGCTCGGAGCTTGACTACTTCTTATATAAATTGAGAACGACAGAATCATCTGATAAACAGATCATGAATAACATCTTAAGCAACATATCGGATCATTATCCTGTGTCATTCAGGGTAGGAATGAATAGTAAAAAATGCAATCCCTGCAAACAATAAAATGGGAAAAAGTAGACAAGGACCTTCATATAGCAATGATGGACGACCTAACCGATGATTTGCTTGACCGGCCATTAGAAACTATAGAAGATGCAATAGAAATATTAGAGGGTCTTCATACCATAATGAGGGAAGCAGCAGAAAAATGTGCCAATGTAAAAGTCAAATACAATGACAAGCCAAAACTGAAGGTATAGACGCCAGCAATTAAAGTAGCTCTCATATGCAAAAATACTATATTACTAGTGTATGGATAAAGAATGGTAGACCAACAGAACCACACAATCAGTATCTCATAAATAGAAAACAATCAAGGAAAGAATTCAGAAGGCAAACTAGGATAGAGCATGTCAAAATTAGAGAACAGGAGAAGCAGACAATTCTCGAAACACGCACTCGAGACTCTAAACTATTTCATAAACTAGTCCAGAATTATAGAAACACGCCAGGTATATTAACATCATGGATCTCCAAGTAGGAGAAAATGGTACACTGGCTCAGAGGTATTAGATGGCTTCAAGAAACATTTCAGCGACCTAGCAATTCCTACGAAAACTTCAGTGCTAAAGGACCTAAGTTACCATGAATATGTCGAGTTTGAGATCAACCTGATTAATGAATTGACCATTAATAATAACATCCCAATGGCAACAAATCTTGAACTGAAGACAGCTATTAAATCTCTCAATCAAGGAAAGTCTGCAGATATATATGGTATAGCTGTCGAACATATTGCAAATGCTGGCAATAAGCTAGGAAACATATAACTAGGCGTAATAAACATCATATTTAAATAAGGACAGGTTCCAGACATGCTGAAAACAGGTCTTCTCACTCCGGTGTTCAAGAACAAAGGTGACAAAACCAACTCATCAAATTATAGAGGCATAAAAGTCCTGACCGCTATTAACAAAATTGTGGAGGCCATACTCCGAGATCGACTCCAACATAAGGTAGTAGGAGCACAGAACCCTACCCAACAAGGATTAACAGCCAATTCATCACCAATGAACGCTGCACGCACCCTGTGGAAGAGGCATACGGAGAATAGAAGGACAATAACCAGGAGTATGAACTGGTACTTCTAGATGCCAAGGCCGCATTGATGTTGTGATTCATAGCCATCTACTCAGGAGACTATACCATGTTGGAATTAACGACAAGCATTGGACCATAATCGAAAGTATGCACACTAATGCAACTAGTGCTGTCATATGGGAAAGACAAGTATCTAACAATTTTGAAGTCAACCAAAGAGTAAGGCAGGGAGGCATCCTAAGCACAGATCTGTATAAAATGTACGTCAACCCGCTACTAAATAGACTGGAACAGTCGGGTCTAGGTCACATAGTTGGTAATATACTGTGCAACGCCACCGCATGTGCCGATGATGCGGTACTGCTGAGCAGAACCGCTACTGAAATGCAGGTACAGATTAACATGTCGAATGATTTTGCTGGAATGAAAGGCTACAGACTCCAACCGCAGAAGAGTGTCTCCATTCACATAAAACCCAAAGATAAAAAAGTGGGTATAGGATCTAATGAATACTTTCTATGCACAAAGGTCATGCCAAGTGTGGATAAAGCCCTACATCTTTGAAATTATTAGAACCAATACCCTAAAGCAAAACCTAGAGATGAATGTACATGAGAATACCACAAAGGCAAGGAGAAGTGTCATATGCTGTTACATGATGGGACGGAACTAATTAAACCCAAGACGACACATCTTGACACGCTAGAAAAGTTTCAGAAAAAAATGTTAAAACAACTTCTTCCTCTGCCAATGAACACTCCAGATCAAGCTATCTATATACTTACTAGAATACTACCAATTGAAGCACAGATTGATATTAGAATCCTTACCTTTTTCGCAACAAATGTCAGCAAACAGAAAATAGTTTAGAGAAGCGCCTTACCAGAAGACAGCTCACCGTTAAAACCATGGATAGTCAAAGCTGGTTCATTGATGTTCGACGAACAATGATGAAATATGAGCTTGGGGATCATATGGAATGGTTAGACACGCAGGAAAAGAAAATGGTTGTGATACAACTAGTCAAAAAAGAAGTGGGCAATCACTGGACACAGAAAATCATACATTATGCAAGCTTATACGACAGCCTTAGATACGTCATAGACAGCCAAAGGAGACAGTCGGGCATGAAGTCGGCTCCTTGCTAAAAGTGGTATAATTCATGGTTTTTGTGCGATTACAAGAGTTACAGTTGTCAGTGATGTAGCTAAAGAACTTTTCCGTAAGTTGATGATAATTTTTGCGCATCATATGACTTTAAAATAAGAGATCGGCGCTATTTTACAACTTGATTTTGGATTCTCGAAGACATTTCTACGACGACGACGTCATAGGAGATTTTGCATTGTTACGCTAGCGTAATTCTATTGTTCTGATCATGGATACCCCATCACGGCAAAAACATTTGGAAAACTGCTCTGCCTTCTTTTCGTAAGAATGCTATTCAATGTGAAAATGGAATTGTTATTAATGAGCTACTCTGCTTTGTTGTAAATAAGATTAACACTTTGCCGAATGAATTGTTACTGAAATTGTGTAAAGACAGTTTCCAGGAAGTTGAAATTGAACAAGCGAAACGTTTACTATTTGATATGTGCGGTGACAATATAAGATGTATTCCACGTAAAGGCCCGAAAAAAAGTGAGAATAATCTACAGGATGTACTTTCTTTGATACATAATACAGATCCTAATGACATTCCTTGTTTTGTGGCACGGGATATCTCTAGATTACCATCTATCAGTTTTGATCATGTAGATGTTTCAAATATTATGAAAGAAATTGCGACATTGAAAGCAAATATGGTTGCTATGACTGAGAGTCAAAAATCATCTTTAGAACTAATAAGACAATTGCAATCGTCTGGATGCAATACAGGAGCTGCTACAGATCATCGATGGAATGTTGCTCATTTGGCGGACAATTGCGAGGATGACAATCAGAATAATTCTTTTCTTTCGGATAACCCCGCGGACAACAGTTTAACAGAATTGAAAGAAGTCGTAAATTCTACAGAGGAAAATTTACGGGTTGTTAACCATGTTAATGCTAGTTCCGCAAATAAGGAGACGCACTTCGATTTATTTACGAATACGGTGTCGGATGAAAATGGAACAACTGGAAAAACGTATGCCGCTGCACTTGTTGAGAATTCGAAATCACCTCTGGAAAAGCCGTCAGAGATGGATGAATCGGGATTTACTTTAGTCAAAGGTTGACAAAAGAAACAGCTGCATCCTTCCCCTAATTACGATCGCACTAAGCATACATCGTGTGAAAAGGTAGAGATTAGTTCAAATGAACACAAATCTGTTATAATCGGAACAAAGAGGAATTCATTTCTTAGGGGAGTTCAGGCTAGGTCATCTTTATTTATTTCTAGACTTAGCCCTAGTACATGTAGTAGAGATGTTGAGAAATTTATTTTTGAAAACTTTAATGTTAAAGTGGAATGTCAGAGACTTGTAACCAGGTACGATTCATATGCGTCATTTAAAGTGTTGTTGGACAATAGGTATGTAAATTTATTATTGAATCCTGTAAACTGGCCGGAATGTGTTTTAGTGCGTAAATTTTTTGAAGTCAAAAATGGATCAAGAAGATAAATTGTTAAACGTTGTTTCATATAACTGCAGATCTCTGAATCTGAATGTTAACTCTATAATTGATTTGTTAGCTAATTGTGACATTTGCTTATTACAAGAGCATTGGTTATATGATTTTGAATTATCTAAACTGAATACTCTACACCAAGATTTTTTTGGTAAAGGTATTTCGTCAATTGATTCGAATATAATAAGCTGTGGTAGACCATTTGGAGGATTAGCAATTTTATGGCGTAAGAATATAGGTTGTAAATGTAAAATCATTGAATATGGTGACAAAAGACTGCTTGGTATTTTATTACAATCTGATTTGTTTAAATTATTGATACTTAATGTTTACTTACCTTATGATTGTCCAGATAATTATACTGAATTTGTACAATATCTTGGTAAAATACATAGTATAATACAAGACATAGACACACCAAATGTTATTGTAGCTGGTGATTGGAATGCTGGATCTGCTGCTACTTTATTTGGTAGGGAATTTAAGAAGTTCATGGATGACCAGCATTACATTGTGAGTGATTATGAATATTTAGGTGCGAGTTCTAATATATTTACTCATTATAGTGAAGCTCACGGTACTGTTTCTTGGATAGATCACATTGTAACTACTTGTTCTAGTCATAGATCAATTTGTAATGTTAAGGTTGACACGAGTTTTATTTCATCCGACCATTTTCCATTATTATTTTCTACTGACATTTTAAAACTTCATAAAGGATATATTTCAAGAGAGAACAACGCTTCGCAAAGATTGAAGACTGTAAAATGGGACAAGTGTAACCAAGATGACATAAGAACGTATCAGGACAATCTGCTGAATCTTTTGGATGGTGTACATGTTCCGTTCGATTGCTTACAATGTAGAGATATAAACTGCAGTGACATAAATCATAAGAATTGTATTGAAAATCTATATCTTAACATTATT
>JAOXYH010092086.1:0-10673 GCA_028566455.1 Botula fusca
AGGGATCACTTTCCGGCGACGGCGACGGCGTAAACTTTTATTAAAACTTTGATAACTTTGAAACTATAATACCTAGACATAAGATATTTGGTCCACACATACCTTATGGTATAAACTTTCCAGCCATATACATTCCTCATTTTTATGGTTCATTGACTTTGTCAACATTTGAAAAATTCAGTTGCGTCACATTTTCGTGATTAAGTCCATTTCTCAGTAACTGTTACACAATGTATCTAGACATACCATACAGTATTTGGTGTATATATACTTTTTGATGGGTACATGCCAGATGGACACCTGTCACCTGACCTTGGCCGCAATTTTACACCAGTGACTTGCGTCACATTTTTATTATTTAGTCCATTTCTCAGCAACAGTAATGCATGCAATCAACATATTTAATCTGTAGATACTTCTTGATGGGTACATGTCAGCCTGACACCTGGCAAGTGACCTTGTCCTCAATTTTACGCTTGAGAGACTTGCGTCACATTTTCATGATTAAGTCCATTTCCCGGCAACAGTAATACAAACAATAACCATATTAGATCTGTAGATACTTCTTGATGGGTACATGCCAGTGTGACACCTGTCATCTGACCTTGACCTCAGTTTCACGCTTGAGTGACTTGCGTAACATTTTCATGGTTTAGTCCATTTCTCAGTAACTGTAATATCTAGACACCCCATATTTTGTGTATAGATACTTCTTAATGGGTTCATGCCAGTCTGACACCTGTCTCCTGACCTTGACCTCAATTTTACGCTTGAGTGACTTTCGTCACATTTTCTTGGTTAAGTCCATTTCTCGGCAACAATAATACATACAATCACCATATTTAATATATAGATACTTCTTGATGAGTACCTGCCAGTATGACACCTGTCTCCTGGCCTTGACCTCAATTTCACCCTTGAGTGACGTGCGTCACATGTTCATGATTATGTCCATTTCTCGGCAACAGTAATACATACAATTATCATATTTAATCTATAGATACTTCTTGATGGGAACATGCCAGTCTGACACTTGTCACCTGACCCTGACCTCATTGTCATGCTCCAGTGATCAGTGTCAAGTTTTCATGATTATGTCAGTTTCTCAGTAACTAGACATGGTGGATCAACAATACAGGTATGTGAATACATTCTAAGGTGTTTATGTCAGTCTGACAGGTGTCACCTGACCTAGACCTTCATGTCAAGCCCCAGTGACCAGTGTCATTTTTGTTATTATGTCATTGACGTCTCAGTAACTAAACATGGTATGTCAACAATATTTGGTATATGAATTCATTGTAAGGTGTACATGTCAGTCTGACATGATGATACAGGTTATCCAATTTACAGAAGGCAGGCGAGACATCTCTGCGTGTCAACTATTGTTTTTAAATTCAAAAATCTCCTCTGTAAATCAAATTTGGCCTGAATTATCCTTCGAGTGCCTGCCTTAAAACTTCTATTTGGTGTCACTCCCCAACCAACACGGCTGCTGATGGGTTAATTGCCGGAAACAGCATCTGAACTGCAAGGACACGATTATGGATGGGGATGCAAACGGTTTTTTAAATATTTGAAGATTACTATTTTATTTAAACATTATTTCATTCAAAATAATAAATAATTAAGTGACACTGAATCTGAATGTGCACTATCCAATGTGAACTTCACTCCAAATTCAGGAAAACTGAATCTGGATTGGATAACAGGCAGAATATCCAATATCCAGATGGAAGATTACAGATATGGGAGGGGGAAAGGGGGGCTAGGGATAACCCCAAGAATCCAACTGTCAAAGCGAATGAACTTGATTTATGATCATGCACGCATTTGAAAATTTATGGTTTAGGGATAGGGATCTGAACTGTTTTTGCAATATTTGAAGATTACATGTATGATGAGGTACGGATCACACCCAGGGTCAAGTGCCAATGTGCACTTATTACGAATGAGATTATATAGGGTTTAGGGGTGGGCATCTGAACAATTTTTGAACATTACTGATATGATGGGGATGGGGCGAAATACCCCCAGGGATCATCACAATGTGCAACGAACATATTTTATGATAAAAAAATAAGAAAATATATGGTTTAGTGGTGGGGATTTGAAATATTTGAAGATTACTGATGATATGAGGAGGGTAGGGATGACCCTGCAATAAAAGTGACAATATGCACTGAACTGGATTTTTGATCATAAGATTTTGGACTGGGGGTCGGAACTATTTCTAAAATATTAGATTTTTTTATTTTGGACCCCCCTTTTGCAAACTATGCCCCTAGGGTAAAAAAAATCCGAAAGAACTCTTCAACTTTGCATATATATTGCGAGTTGTAATTCAAGTTTCAACATTTTAGCTCACCTGGCCAACTTTTGTCATCACTTTGCGTAAACTTTTTCAAAAATCGTCTTCTCTGAAGCTACTGAACAGATTCAAACCAAACTTGACCATAGGCATCATTGGGGTCCCTAGATTCTAATTTGTATCCGGCATGTCAGTCAATGAACAAAAATGGATATTGTTTCTATAAATAGAACATAGGGGTAAAATGACCATTTTGGCTTATATCTCCAAAACTGTAACAGATATAGAAAAAGTGGCAAGGGCAAAAATGATTCAGCAAATCAATTTCTACAAGTCTCCATTACCCCCGATTGGAGAATTTTTGCTGTTTTTGGCCAATATCTTGAAAACAATAACAGATAGAGAGAAACTTTAACAAGCAAAAATTATCAGCAAGACAAGCTCTTCAAAAGTCTCCATTATACCGAGAATCGTCAGAAGACTCCTTACACAAGTTATGCCCCATGAAACATAAATGTTGATATTTTTGCTGTTTTTGGCCAAATCTTGAAAACAATAGCAGACTGAGAGAAACTGTAACAAGCTAAAATGATCAGCAAGTCAAGCTCTACAAAAGTCCATTACCGAGAATCGTCAGACCAATCCTTACATGAAGCGTAAATGTTGACGATTTTTGTCTGTTTTTGGCCAATATCTTGAAAACAGTATAACAGACAGGGAAAAACTGTAAAAAGTAAAAATGATCAGCAAGACAAGCACTACAAGTCTCTATTACCCTGAAATTTTCAGATGACTTTTTACATGGGTATATGCCCCGTGAATCGTAAATTTCGATGTTTTTGGCTAATATCTTGAAAACAATAACAGACAGAGAGAAATTATCAGTAGTGAAAAGGATCAGCAGTAAAACTCTATAAAATCTCAGCTACACAGGAATCGGCAGACAACTTGTGTCGTGATCATTTCAGCTATATCCAGGAGCCCACCCACTTCCATGACCAAAATAGAAATTTCTTCTGATTGGCATCATAGATTAATAAGCTACAAATGTAAGACACTCGCGTGAAAGGCAAGTTATACCAGGTGAGCCTCTAGTTACCTTGAGTACTTCGACTGATTTCACTATATACTCCATGGATATTGCGAAATACATTTTTGCCTTTTGCCTATAATTCTGTCGTAAAGGCGAATATCAAATTCCGAAACCAAAAGCACGGACAAGTTCTAGAGTGTTACTAATACATTTACATTCATGTTTCTACATTCAACGATGTAAGAGCCTCGGAGTTCTTTGACAATATTTTTTTTCGATGTCTTAATGGCAAATGCCCGAGGGGCCAGATTAAAATTCCAAAACCATTATTCAATTTCACGGATAATTTCAGTAGTGGTATATGTTTCAACATCCTAGCTACATAGTTTAGAAGATTTCGTGAAATTCGATTTTCGTCTATAATTTTGCTGCAGGGCATCAAATTGGAATTTTTTAATATCTATTTCCAACTACATCACATACTCTTTGATGCTGCAAAGTTTCAAGTTTCTATCCTTTGTGGTCTCCGAGATTTCGTGGGACACTACAGATGTACGTATGTACACACGGAGGGATAAACTGAACACCTGCTGATTGTTATCGCTGTGTTCACAATCACAAACAATGTAGCTTACAGCGGAATCACTGCATGCGTCACCGATGAGTTTTTTATAGACGAAACGCGCGTCTGGCACCAAAAAATTCTTGTTTTGAACTTTGGTGTAATTTTGTCTAACAATACCCACCTTTTTTGTAAAGCCGGGGAAACATGGTTATTATACAAATATTGACTTTTGAATTAAGACCGTGTTCACATTAGAACTGAATGCGATCGATTCAAGTTCGCTTCTTTTCAATCTCGTTTGTGTTCACATTTAAAACGATTGCGACCGATCTCAAGATGTCTAACGTTCTCACTCGAATGATCGCAATCGGTTTAGTTGTTGCTCGCACTTGCCAGCAGCCGTCTGTTGCCTAGATACATCTTTATTTGAATCGATCGCTTACTTCTAATAAAGGCAATATATGTTTGGTCCATTATTTCATATATTTGATAAGTGCCTTTGCCTTCCATATTCTTTCAAATAGACTACAGAAATCACATTCATTTGGAAGCTGCGCAAATTTCAATAATGTGAGAAGATGGAAATTGCAACGACAGAAAAGACGCATGCCCGATGATACGCTTACACTTATCTGATCATATTCGACTTGGCGCGTTTCTTCTTGTCGTTCAGCAGCCACGTTTCCGTTTCAAAGTATTTGAAGCGATCGCGATCGACTCAAACCGTTCACATCATACCCGCAATTTGAAGCGATCTTTCTGAGATCACCTCTTTTGATGGGACCCAAAAAGATCGATTGCAGTCCATCTTTCCATTAGATAGTGTAAACTGCCAAAACCCATTGGAAGCGGTCGCAATTGCTCATAATTTTATAAGTATGAACAAGGTCTAAGAGGTAAAAAATTCACACCAAAAGTGTAGTAAACTTGCTAATTTATGGACGTGATCATCAAAATTTTTTATTGTTCCATTTAAAGTATGTACTTGTTTAAGTACACACCAAGTACAATGCATCTATGATTTGCACTAAGACTTTTTGATTTGTACTTGAATGTAATACATTTGTATATGGGACGACAGGATTACAGTTGTTTCTAATAGTTACCCAAAATTTAATAAAACTACGGAGTTACCTCCCTCATGCAAAGCTCTGTCCGTAGATGGTTTTGGCTTCCTATTTCGGTCATTCTGGCATGTTCTCACTTTTACAAATTTTTAACTGCAGTTGTCTTACGAAGTTTTGGTCCCTAGCATCGATGACGAGTAACTAACTTACGAAATTTGCACATCCGATGCATTAAAATCGGTATGAAATGTATCACACTTTGTTTTATCATCAGAATAAATCTAAGACCAATGGATAAGTTTCACCAGGGACCTATAAATACCCTAAATTTTAGCACAGTAGTCAATCCCTTATGCGGTCACACCTAATGCAGAGAAAAACTGGCCTCATACCAGATGTTGCCTTTAGTGAGTGGGAAATTTAGTTTAATACTATATATGTAATATAATCTAGCCATTGTAGAGAGATAGACCTCTCTTTGGAAAGGCCATATTAGGGAGGGACAACTGTACATAAAGAATCGACATGTACACTACTTTTGTAGCAATCTGTCGTAACCTTCTTCAGTGATGCTATTGATCAAAAGTCTGAGGCTTCGAATAAAACAGGAAGTTAAAGAGCATTTACGATAAAAGATTATACCAATATAAATAAGAAGGGATATGGGGTAAATGCTAAAGAGACAATCAGCACCTCCCCGTCATAAAACTTGCATTAAAATTAAACTAGAGATCAGTGTTTGATGTGAGAACTCACCTGGCACAGTGACCTCTAGAAGGCTCCTAATTAACAAATGTTTACAAATGGCTTAAACAATCAAACATCAGAATTATCTGACAAAACAAGAAACACAAATGTAAATATGAGATACATACAACTACTAACCAAAATTTCTTGATTTGGGACATAGTAACACAATGCAATGGGTTTAAACCAGTTGGTTTTCGAGTGCTTAAAACCTCCCCTAAGTGTTAAGATACCAAGGCCAACTCCAAATCGGAATTTCTATACTCGGTGCATGTTTTTGTAGAATCGACCAATAGGCTGTACAGGACTACCAGTGATAGTGTCATTAATTGTGTGCTCCAGACGATTGTTTCTGGAATAAAGAACAGGATATCTAACTGTCAATTGCAAACATGATTTGGAATATTATTGAATATTCAATGGCACTTTGCGAAATAGGAATTTATTTAAAGAATGTCCTAATGATATCATCTTACGTCGAAGAGAATTAAAGCCCAGATTTGTGGTCAATATCTTTAATGATTTTTCAAAGTGCTCACATGTCCCCTTCATAGTTCAAAACCCTTCCAAATTGCTACAGAAAAATCCCGTTTGTGAAACAGTGATAAATTGACAATTATATTTTCCCGTAAAACAGAATTATTGTATCCAAAAATAGAGATTTTTTGGTTACAATCTTAGTTTTTTCCTACACATTATTTAAAGATGGTCTACCAGGGATTAATGTTAAACAAAACAAATGATACCATTAATTATAAATACTTCTCCAAAAATAGTCCTCATGAGGTTTAGCTTTATGCATTAAAAATATTCTAACGCATTTTAAGCGTCATGTAAGTATGACAAATAAATAGATCTTATGAAAACAAGAAGGTATGGATACTGTTAATCAGAGAAACCTTGATCCTAGAAATCACTATAGATGAAGGTGTTCTAGAAAGATGAAAAGGTCCATAAATGGGTTCTTTAATATCTTGATATATCTAAATTATAAATATCTGTCACAGTACGAAAAAAATGCAGTCTGAATACTTATGGTATCTCAATGAATTAAAAGACCTCATGCAAAACGTAGGATTAAGTGTACGCTATAAACATTGTAATCTTTCTTAATCTTTACCACCAGTTTTATTTCTAGAGTTGTCTCCCTTTTATAATGCTGACACTAATGTAAAAGCTGAAAGTAAAGGAATAACGCAAAACAAAAATAAGTAAAAAAATATCAAAATAACTAAATAAAATACCGATATGAGCAATAGACTATAATTTGAAATAAGATGATTTGAATTTTTTCAGCAACTAATTTCTTTAACGTTTTCAGTATTATGGAGGAAAGAAATCAATGTATATACATGTATATATAATATTCGATTTTTTTTTTCTTTAATCGAACTATAAAGGCCCTGTCACGCGATCTCTCAAGTAATATCATTCAAGTCTTATACGACAAATAATACCGTGTACACATCGCTACTACTCAGTAATATATTACTCTATGGAGTCGTATTTTTCACATATTGAAATAGAACATGTTCTATTTCATTCGACAAGTCTTATACGACTTTTCCACCGGATCAGTTGTTTGGAGTCCATTTTTGAAAGATATGACTTGAAAGGCCGTGTGACAGAAACTTCCGACACAATATGTAATATAAAAGTTTTATCTTAAAAAATCGTTTACGACTTGAAAGACCGTGTGAACAAAAAAGTAATATTAAAAAGTTTATACGACTTGAAATATATTACTTGAAAGTCCGTGTAACAAGGCCTTAAGAAGAAGGCATGAAAACAAAATAAGAAAATAGACTAGTGAATCATTAATTTAAAAGAAAAACGATTCGATTCAATCTTTTTATACTGGTTGTACTTATTAATATGACTACAATAAGGAAAAAGACATTCTGAATATACAATGAGCAAAAAATTATCATGAAACATGCAAGTGACACTTGCAGATGACAGGAATATCTTATTTTATGATGAAAAAAATATTATTTATGCAGACAAAAATATTGAATAATGTTTTGTGCATGCAGGTGCCTACAAAATAAGTTATGAGAAAGCGACAAAAATGTAATGTAAGGACATAACTGTGACCAATATAGTGCCTGTTTTTAATGAGAGAAATAAAAACGTTAATGGTTTATTTGGTCTTAAAACTAGTACAGAAAGACCGAATTCGGTCGCTTGAACAGCAAAATGACTATAGATTTATATAGGGTTGTATGACTAAAGGGAAGCCCGATATATTATATAAACAAAAACAATTCAAAAAAAAAACAATACAGTCTACCAACAATGGTATCGATCCAGTATATAAACAAACACAATGCAAAAAAAACAGTCTACCAACAGTGGCATCGATCCAGTCTAACAAAAAAGCTATATAATAACAGTGCACCAACCGTGGCATCGATCCAGTATAATAACAAAACAGTACATTAACAGTCAATCAAAAGTGGCGTAGATCAAGTATTACAACAAAACAGTACAAAACAGTAAACCAACAGTAGCAGCAATCAAGTATAATAACAAAACTGTATATAACAGTCAATCAAAAGTGGAATCGATCCAGTAAAATAACAAAACAGTTCAAATACAGTACACCAACGGTGGCATCGATCTAGTATAATATCAAAACTGTACATTAACAGTCAATCATAAAATACAGTCCACCAACAATGGCACGCATCAAGTATTTTAAAAATAATACAAAACACCATCGATCCAGTATAACAAAAACAGCTATATAATAATAGTGCACCAACCGTGGCATTGAAATAGTATAATAAAATAACTGAACATTAATAGCCACCAAAACCCTGAAGAATGGAACAGGTAGGTTAAGCGTCTTCTGCTTTTCGTTGATTACCTTAACCTGATATATCCTAAGAAATCGAGATGAAGGACACCACCGACACCAAAAAGTCGGCCTTATATCTTGACCCTCTGTTAGAAATAGGCGGAAGAGAAAAGCTATTGACCATACTGTTGGACAAACATCATGCAAAACACTTAACTGATAAGCCTCTGGATCAGGGTTATGTTCCATCTAGACTCGAGCTTCGCTTCAAAAATTCTACGGCCACCATCATGAACCTGTAGAGAGTTATGGTGTTCCATCTCCACCATGAGAACAGACTTTCCCCGTCATTATAGGCTTATTCTTTCGTTTCCGGATGTGACCTACCAGACATGACCTGAGTAACTCGGTGGGTGTTTCTAGAAAATCAGAGAATGGCTGCCACACCGTCCCACCTGTTCCATGCTTCCGGCTTTTAGTGGAATCCGCGTTCCTCATTTATCTTTTAGTTTTATGTTTTCTTATTTCAGTTTTTATATGTTTCCCGTGATATTTGCCGTTGGTTTCCTAACGTTGTCCTTGCCTCTGGATTCTGAACTTCTGATTATCCTTCGAACGCTTTTTTTTTCGTGACTTCTTTTTCTTCTCTGTATGTTTTGAAGCTACCTATCAACTGGTAGATTATACTGAATTGGGCAGTAGGGTGCATGATTTATATACTATATTGTCAGGATATGATAATGGGGAGCTGGGGGTACCGATAAAACCAGTTGATCCCCATGTCAGGACATGATTATGGGGAGATGTGGGTACCCATAAACCCAGTTCAATCCCATATCAGGATATGATAATGGGGACATATGAGTACTCATAAAACTTTATCAATCCCATATCAGGATATGACAATGGGGAGATGTGGGGATCCAGAAAACCAGTTCATCGCCATATCAGGATATGATAATGGGGAGATGCATGTAGCCATAAGACCAGTTCATTGCCATGTCAGGATATGATGATGGGCGATGTGGGTACCCATAAAACCAGTTCATTACCAAGTCAGGATGTGATGATAGGAGATGTGGGTACCCATAAAACCAGTTCATTCCCATGTCAGGATATGATAATAGCTATTAAACCATTTCAACCCCATGAAGGGATATGATATGATAACGGGAGAAGTGGATGCCCATAAAACCAGTTCAACCCCATGTCAATTATGATCATGGGGACATGTTGGTTCCCATGAAGCCAGTTGAACAGTAACACGTTATGATGTCCCCATTGTCTGCATTTTTTTGTTGTGTTTTTTCTGTATGTATTTCGGTAGGTTGATCGAGGATGTTCTATTTTGTGGTGCTTCCTTCCGTTAGGTTTGTTATTGTTTTTGTTTGTTTAAGCTTTTGATATTCAGCCATATGGTTTTACAAAAAAATACAATTTCTCAGTAAGAAAATATTGAAATTAAATGCTGAACACTCATTCGAATTTCAAGAAATCAAGACTTTTCAATTAACATATGGATTATTTTCCAGTCATTCGATAATTAGGTTAATTTGATATATGTTTTTGATTTTCAGTTCATCTTTGTTTTGTCCTGGATTGTTGTTGTTTGTTTCCGCGCTTTGCCTTTTCTCTGGATTACTCGTTACTCGCGTAGATCTAGGCCAGTTTTGATCAATCCCCTTCAAACTAATCTAGAACAAGAAGACGCAAGTCACATCTTGATGTTTATTGTACGTGATGCTTAACAAACATGACAATTTACAAATTACGTTTCTTTAACCCTAATGTGCTGATGTATTCCCATGTAAAATACAAGTGTATAATTTAAGTGCGATTTTCATCATTTCTTTGTGTGAATGAGTAATGAATGGTTTTAAGGCCGGCCGTTTTTAGATCGTTGTCATCCCCATTCAGATACCCTTTTCATTCGCTGTTGAATTCATTTTTTGTTTATTATCTGGTTGCTTTATGTATCAGCATATGACATTAAAAGGAGATATATTTAAAGTATATTACTGATGATATAGTACAAAGGACAAGGACCAGGGAACTAAACATTGAAACAGGGTTTTTTGTTCTGTTATAAATAAGACCGTATCATGGAGTTATAACTGGGATCATTGCTTTTATGTTGAATGATAGAC
>JAOXYH010092195.1:0-10672 GCA_028566455.1 Botula fusca
GAGCATTTTTTAATGTATGGAAAGCCATAACGGACATAAAGGTGAAGCCCGATGGAAGTGCGCCTATAGTCGTCACCGGTATGGAAAGTGTTAATCATCCAAGTCTTTTTTCCAGCTCATAAAAACAAAGAAAAACATATTCCTTTTGCGTTGGGTTCTAGAATTAAAGATTGCTAGCAGAAATCTTCCAAATTTGAGAGTTCACGTCCATAAACTTGAAATATAAACAAGAATAACAAACAAAATGCAGAAAACTACAAAGACCTTTTATGCAAATGTGTCAGTACCAAAAAATACAGTATAGAACAGTTGCAGCATGTACGTATAAAAACGTAGGGCAATGCATCAAAACTGAAGGAAGAGTTTCAAATAACCATGCTGGCGCCTTCTTTAAATCTACGTGACACTTTGCAGACGACTTCCGGAATATTGAGCTCATCCTTGATGACAACAAAAACACCAGAATTTTGC
Source organism: Botula fusca (assembly GCA_028566455.1). Taxonomy (NCBI): domain Eukaryota; kingdom Metazoa; phylum Mollusca; class Bivalvia; order Mytilida; family Modiolidae; genus Botula; species Botula fusca. Next base: position 472 of record JAOXYH010092195.1, read on the forward strand.
CATCAATCTTGATTTCGGAAGCTTTCGTGACAGTCACAATATTGCACTGAAGATGTCAAAACAACTCGTGACAAATGATACAAAATGGCGGCTTTTAAGTAAGTGATTAATGAAGTTAAAATAATTTCAGTATTTTATAAATCAAACGAACAAACAAGCCGTACATGTATGTGTAGTGTTCCAATATGCTGTCATGAGGTCACATTTTTACAAAATTTCCTTTCTAATGTTTTTATATTTTAAAAATCCTTGATTTCCCCAATTTTAGACATGTACATGCATAGGAGACATGTCGGTACAAACTAAACTATTTTCCCATGAAACATTCCAAATATGAAGAAGATTAGTCTGAAAAAAAAAACAAAAAACAAAAACAATATATGAAGACCATGAGTCTGATAATTTGTCCGAGATCAACCAGCTAAAGTTGTCAAGAGGAATTACAGATACCGTCTCCAATTAGATTTATCACCCTATGACAAAGCCAATAACTGACCAAATGTTTCTTAAATAAGGGAATACAATGGAATCCTTTCAGTAACATAGGAGTTGCATATATTCAGTATGTGAGAAAGACTGAATAGGACTACAACTATTGAAACGTTCAACAATTAATTTACCAAATTAGCGTGTATGGGCACTGGTGCAATGGGTTATCGCGTAAATCTAATGAGGAATGGTGTAAATAGTTTGTGTGCTCCAATGAGGAACAGGGAAACATGTATGGGAAATTCCCCGTTTCGATACACCATTCCCCAGTGTACAGTTGTAATGACGATAAAAATTTCCGAAACACAGCAATAACTCCATTGGTAAATAATTTATGTTTCCTGTGTCATTCTGAAAAATGCATAGCACAGCTACAATTCAATATCGGGTGTAAACAAACAAAATGGGTTATATGGTACGTGGGGCAACGTGTATGGGGGACTGTGAAATCGTGTATGGGGAAGGCTGTATATGGTGAATGATTCAATGGGGGATGGGGAAACGTGTATGGAGAATGGTGCAAAGGGGAAACTTGTAAATGGTAATGTTATACGTTTCAATCGCTGTAGGTGCAGATAAGGCAAATGAGAGACGATGCAAAACAGCGGAAAGAGTTAACCCTTAGTGTTTACCCTTAACATGACGTCTCTTAATTAAAAAAATGACACATATTACTTGAACGCTAAGAGTATGGTAAATGAAATTTATACAATTTGAACTATATCTGAATAACAGGAAACTTGGATTTTGACATTTGTCAGCTTATCTTTTGCCCTTCACAGAACGAGGGAAAACCACAATTGTTTCAATAATTAAATATTTTTTTGTCAGAAAAATAATCAGTGTGGATACAAAATTATGAACGTAATAATAAAACAAGTAATTGATCATTAGAATAATCAGTGGTTTTTAAATTTCAATGAAATTAACATGAAAGGAGTATGTTTTATACAAGTAAATCTTCTTTTTATAGCTAGTATGGACATTGATCGACAACGTTATTTTTCTTTGTAGTAGACGTATTTTTCAGCAGACGAACGGTATTCTAATGGGGACTTACAATGCTCCCTTTATCTCTATATGCCTGTTTTGGAGGTCCTATCATCCCTATTTCAATGCAAAACTTCTAAAAGAGAAATAAAGGCTCTTTAATCTCATTTTCCCCTACATAGATGTTGTCTTTTTCTCTGAACAATTCATGATCTAAGACTATCTTTACCACATACATCTCAGTGAACTCGAGACTTCAATGACACTATGAGGTCAGTCTCGTACGTTGACATACTCTTGGAAATACAGTTGCGACACGTCGAAAGTTATATGATCGGTTGTCGAATCGCTGGCGAAACTTCGTAAGGAAAGGGTCAAATCGCTGGCGAAAAAGCTGACAAAGCGTGCAGAAGATAGTTGTTTGACTCCTTGCCAGATTTTATGACTATTTACGGTTGGATCCCTCACCAGCAAAGCTCGGTCACTCACTAGCAAACATCAATCCCTCGCTAGATACAAAATACCAGTCGTCACTCGTTCGCTTATTATGAAATATTGAAATGTTTCCATGTGACATTATACAATTATTCACTTAACAACCCGAAAAAAGTTATATTTACCGTGCCGTAGGCGCGGTGAATATATCTTTTTGAGGGTTGATAAATTCTTGTTGTAACCTATCCCAAAGTCAATAATTGGTTTATTATATGAAGACTTTTAAAACGTTGTAAAAAGAATTGAAACCTGTCAATGCACGAATATTCGACTGGCGAAAACGTTTGACGTCATAATAAAGTCACTGACGTCTATGACGTTGTTTCTATTATTGACAAAAACGAGGTGGATATATTTTACTTTGGGTACAAGTTGAACATATCCAGTACTGGTCACATAAGCTGAGTCTTTTTTCTTTTGTTTGCTTCTTCTTCACTTATACAGACAAGACCCTCTTTAAACGAGCAATTTTAGTCGGTTCGACATTCATTGACTACAAACCATTTATTCTAGTAACATAAAATCTGAAGTGATGCAAACTAAATCACGTGAGATGAATCCACCTACCATCGGTGCATCAATGAATGTTATTTAACAAAATGAGTGAAAAACAACCGAAAAACAAAATAACCTGAAAACCTGATGTTAAAAATAGAGAAGAGAGCAACAAGGCAACAAGTCAAAATGAATGGAAGCCATAAACACAAACAGAAATGACATAAATTATTATGTAAATGAGCGCTTCTGCTGTGATTTAGTTGCTCTTCGCCATTCAACTGCAGTCCTGCTGGTCATGTTATTACTGGTGACCTCAACATTGTTGACAATCAATAATTGCAAAATATTGATGGACGCAGTTGAGGACTATTCAAAAAATGGGCGACAAGAGAGAAAAAAAAGAAGTCGAAACACTTTCAGATTGGATCAAGTCGATAAAGTCATTAACACTTGCTCGTATTCGGCGCCTAAGACCATCTTCGAGTTCCAAAACAAACAGCATTTTTGATGATCCCCTCGTTGTAAAGAAGTTGACCTACCTTTTTGACAATTGTTCCACTGTTCCAGCTGCCATGGCCGTAACAACATTGTTTTTGTTTGCAAAAAGACACTATGTCGACTGTCTGATTAAGGAGATGGGCACTGACAATTCACTCGGCAACCCCACTTATACACTAAATACCATACCAAGAGAACACATATAGCTGTGTCCCATGACTACAAAAACCTCCCGTCCATTTATTGGATTAATAAAAACTTCATAAGAGTCAATACGAACAGAGGTTCATCACTGGGTCTGCCAAGTACACCACGAAGCCACTTTCCAAACTACTAATTTCTTTACTCCCAGCAGTCAAGGACTGTCTCAAGAGTTACGGCTGAAGTCTACTCACGACAGAGATGAATCAGATGTGGATTCTAAATAATTCTTAAGACTTGTAGGCAGATCTCTCCAGTGGTAGCCTTACACATTAAAAAAAATATCAAAACTTTTGATTTCTCTACTCTATGCAGTACTTTTTCACATGATAAACTAAAGTATGTTATCCTTTATCTTATCAACCGATGTTTCCGGACTAAAAAGGTACACAACGGTATGCCTATTTGGTTCTAGGTTTAAAAAAGGCAAACTTCGTCAGGAACCACACTGATTCTACCAAAAAAGTACTCTGAAACTGCTGTTTTAGCTTGCTGGAATTTGTAATCGACAATATATTTGTTGAGTTTATAGGACACGTTTTTCAACAGACAACTGAGATTCCAACGGTAACAATCTGTGGGCCGCTCTTGTCTGATCTCCTCTTGTATTAATACGAAGCTAAGTTCATACAAAGGCTACTATAGCAAAAAGAAAAGGAGCTAGCCCAGTCCTTTTATTTAATCTTCCACTTTATAGAGGATGTACTTTCTTTAAGGATTGCCTACATGAAATCTACGCCCAGTTGGCTTGAAATTAAAGAGACCACAAAAAACCGGGTTTGACATCATGAAGGATAAGCGCGTCCTTCCGCCGTTAACAAAAACTGTCACATTGCAAGTGGAAATATCCGATGGAGCGTCAAGTCCGGTGAGTTTTCAAATCTGGTATGACGAGAAATCTAGCAGAGAATATCCTGTCGCAATTATGAGATTGATACATTGTATCGATATGCCAAATCATGGTGGCGAACATACCATTTCTAGATCGATAATATTAACAAAGGCTGAACATAGCCCTGACCAATGAGTTTTTGTGACAACAGTTTTGCTCTGTTTAGAAAGTAAATATACAAATCCTAAACCACGACTGTATCGAACCATATGCGAAATTGTAGCCATCATACGCTGTGAACATAGGTATTTTACTACTTAGAAGGTGTGTTAATACTAAGAAAGGTAACAATCACAACTGTAAACGCAAAATCATCACGTTTGTCATACAGTTTAGAATTTCAATCGTCCACTGTTGCCTATGTACAAATACAAGACTAAGTATGAAGCAGAAGTGAGCGTGAACATAAAACAGTCCGACAAATCTATAACAACAAACCTTAGCATAACTACGTACATTTTATACAAAAATATCCGATTTACAACTTTCATACGCGGCCAATTCTAATAAACCAGAAATGTAAATTCATTTTAATTAGCCTCAGACCATTATTGCACTGAAGCATCACTCAATATAGATAGTTATGTGCTATGAAGTAAACTATGGTATTTATTACCTTGAGGTTTTGGATTTATTGATATCTACTTCTCTTTATCTCGACAGCCACTAAATCAACAATTTCACAGTTTGATTAACACTTCCAGTTTATCTTCATTTACAATAAACTCTATAAGAACTGCTGCTTTTTATGAATGATTTAGGCTTTTTATTTGACGTTGAGATACTCATTGACAAACACAATTTTTTGGTTAATAATAAAAAAGAAACTTCATATGAGTTGACGTTCAATTTTGTAAATCATTTTTATTTTCTCGCCAAAATATTGAGATTACAAAATACCTACATACTTGTGGTTTTATTAATAGCGAGCACCACGAACGATGTCGACGCCATCGCGAGCAAAGTGAGCTCTACAGCAATATTTGTACAAAGAAAATGATGGAAAATCTATGCATATATCGTATACTTGAACAGTCCTTTTATAAGCCGTTCACTGTTATAAACGCAGCCATTTTGTTCAGTCATTAAACAGTAAAACTTTGCATTTGCAATGTTCAGTTTTTGGTCGATTAATTGATTAGGGAATTTGACGTACAGCCAGCAATATTTCGTCTATATTCAAGAAGATAGCAAGTTAATCAATTCAAATAACCTTTAAAAATAAAAGTGGTTGGGATAACCGGGGCAACGATTTTTGACTGCCACTGATAAATGGGAGAGATGGGTAGGGGCTGGAAATGTAGCATTCTAAACGGCCCCAAGAAAACTGAAAACGAACAAACCTTTCTTAATTAATAAACATTATAATTATCAAGTGTTCGTTATTTAAAGTTATCAGGAATTCCAACCCTGACTGTAACGTTTTGTATTTCATCGAAATAACTACTCAACATGAAGTTCCAATATCTTTGGAATAAGTCTGTTTAAATGGCAACTTCTTTATTGATTTATGTAACAAGCTATACTGAATCAAAACTTTTATACCGCAAGCGATAGATCCCAATTGTGACTTTGGTGTTAAATATAAGCTCAACAAATACACCCGTCCAGAGCATTGGTGTGCGCTTTATACCTTTGGGAATGTACACATTCCTATAGGCTGTCCTAATGAATATTCGCTATGGATAAATTGTCGTGAGATGTTTTCAGAAGGAAATCTGTGACGAAGATATCCTAAACAGAAACAAAACCATGTTGTATGAATGGGTACAACTGCATGGGTAAAAATACTGAGTATCCTTAACAAAGACCGAAACTGGTATAATAATTAAAATAAAAGTAATAACAAAATACTGAACACCAAGGAAAATGTCCAAAAAGAGTAAAATCGATAAGACTGACAAGATCGAAAAATCTACAGAACGACTGGCAGAAATCTGTCATACTCCTGAAATGGTACAGGCATTTTCAAATGAAAAGTATTAAGATTCATAAGAAGCTGATAATTCTAAAAATAGAACCAGAACAAGTAATATAGATAGATTGACATATTATTATGGATAAGCTCCTATATAACTATCCTTAACAGAAGTCATGAGAAGTCGTAGATAGGCAACATCAGGCTATTCTGGAGAGAAACGTGGACAGCTGGCATCTCAACTGAAACCCGGACAGGTCCACAGTAAACATCGGATTATTCTGAACAGAACCCCGGACTACTCCTATAATTAAGATTGTTACTTGATTATCTTGAACAGAAAGCAGGACAATTCCTATGGATCGACAAATATCCGATTATCCTGAAAAGAAATTAGAACAAGTCGTATTGATATGTAAACAACGCAATATCCTGAACAGAAGCCGGGACTAGTCCTTTGTATTGGTTAACTAAACTAAAAAGAAACCAAGACAAGTCGTTTGGATAGGTAAATATCCGATTATATTGAACGTAGACAACGATGAGATGTATTGATATGTATTCATTCCGAACAGAAACCAGAATAAAGAATATGGTGAAGTAAGGTAAGCAGCTGATTATCCTGAACAGAAACCACGACAAAGAATATGGTAAGGTAGGGTAAGCATCTGATTATCCTGAACAGAAACCAGGATAAAGAATATGGTAAGGTAAGGTAAGCATCTGATTATCCTGAACAGAAACCACGACAAAGAATATGGTAAGGTAGGGTAAGCAGCTGAATATCATGAACAGAACCAGTATAAAGAATATGGTAAGGTACGGTAAGCATTTGATTATCCTGAACAGAAACCACGACAAAGAATATGGTAAGGTACGGTAAGCATTTGATTATCCTGAACAGAAACCACGACTTATCGTACTTAAAGTTAGACATTTGCTTGTCAATAAAGAAAAGGATAAAAACCAGAACAATTCCTACCGATAGAATAACATGTGATTATCATAAACATAAATCTGAACTAATCGTAAAACAAAGTGTGATACATTTCATACCGATTTTGATGCATCGGATGTGCAAATTTCGAAAATTAATTACTAGTTAGCGATGCTAGGGACCAAAATGTTGAAAAACCACAACGAAGTGAACACATACCAAATTGATCGTCATGTCATGGCAGGACCCCTTTTTTCTAAAGTTAAATACCAGTTTGCTGCACCTACAGGACACTGCAGGTTGTCAATTCAGTGCTGTATGTAAAAGCTTGAGTATAAGACACAGAAATCAAACGTTGTTGATATTCAACAGGAGAAATAAATAGATGGTCACACGTGTTAAGACGCCGAACGGAACGGGAGCGCATTACACATCCGCTATCAGCAAACATGATATATTAAGTTCACATGTTCTTAACTGTTAACCACATGGCACCATATTGCACAAACTGTATACAATGGACAAAATACTTAGAGAGAAACGAAAAACGGAATCAGCATGTATGTGATGCGTTTCTAAACTTATTAAATTTTGTTTGCTTCTATATCTATTTAACGAAATCAGCATTACACAATCCAATTAAGAAAAACCTTATAAATAAAATTTTACGCAAGTTTTTATCATATAATGGAACCAATATCATCTTCGGGAAGTAGCTTTCGGCAAATACTACATCTTATGTCGTTAATGAGCATAGCATTGTTAAGATTTCTTTAATTATGTCAACATAATGAGTATCAATGATCAAAAATGTTATATAAGAAGGTTAATGTTCTAGACTTCACCACATGCGACAGTTATGTCTTACTATGACCTTCAAAAGAAGGTAAGCATTGATGATTATAGACTTATGTTTTGTAACTATAATATATATACACATAACCTCTCACTCTGTTAACATGAAGATTTCATAAGAATAGATCTGCAAGTTAACTTCAGGACAGAGGACAGAAAAGCTGACCTCCTGTCTACTCAAAGTTAACATCAACCTGACAAACTAACAGAACCAAGTTAACATGGAGCTGACGTCCTGTCAAAACACTTCTTGATGTGTATGTGATCGGGCAGGATGGAAGCTTTTGTCAGGGGAACATATCGTAGTTATCTTCGGCAGACGTAGTTATCGTTACAGCAGGTTCATTTTTCTATCAAATATCGACTACAGAATATAGAAGCAACAAACTATATCAAAGTGATGGTTCACTTATAATATTAAACCATCACATGATTTAATCGGCATAAGAATGAAAAATCTGAAAAGTTAAGATACTTGATTATTTTATTTGCTTTTGTGTTTTCTACAAGGTTCTCTACGTTAGGACAGGCTGAAATATATCCTGCCTGTCGAGTCCGATCAATAAACAGATAAATAAACAAATCAATCAGTTGCATCAATTGACTACATGTTAGAATAAAAATGTTATTCTTACAATAAATGAATGGTTAAATAAATAAGTCAATTAATTACTTACATGTAATTTACTACCACTGAGTCGATGCCACTGCTGGTGGACTGATAGTCCCCAAGGGTATCACCAGCTCAGTAGCTAGTACTTGAGTACTGGCCCGAAATGATACTTTTAAATTTAACGTGTTTAAATTCCCCAAAATGTAAAGAAACTACGGAGTTGTCTCTCTCGTACAAAGTTCTGTCCGCAGATAGTTTTGGCCAAATGTTTTGGTAATTTTGGCATCTCTTTTACAATTGTTTGATAACAGTTGTGATCTTCCAAAGTTTTGGTCCCTATCATCGCTGACGAGTGGAGACATCTGGTGCGTCGGGTCGGTATGAGATCTATCCCACATTGCGTTACTACCACTGAGTCGATGCCACTGCTGGTTGACTGTTAGTCCCCGGGAGTATCACTAGCTTAGTAGCTATTAATTTATTACTAGCCCAAAATGATACTTTTAAATTTAACGTGCTTAAATTCTACAAAATTTAATAAATCTACGGAGTTGTATCCCTCATTCAAAGCTCTTTCCGTAGATAGTTTTGGCTTCCTGTATTGGTCATTTTGGCATATTCTGGCTTTTACAAATTTTTGATAACAATTGTGGTCTTCCAAAGTTTTGGTCCATAACATCGCTGACGAGCGGTTGATTTACGAAATGTGCACATCTGGTGCGTCGGGGTCGGTATGGGATGTTTTTTATACTTTGTTTTAAATAAATAATCAGATTGACTAGTTTTTTATTTAACAAAATTATCGTTCCGTACCAGTGAAAATTAACGCTAGTTAGTTGGAGTAACTTCAAATGCAAATCTGATCTGACTTCCTGACAAAAGCGGACTTGTTGATAAAGACTCTACCTCTGACATAATTCTGTCGGAAGGACATATCATAGAGTTTGGTCGTGTCAGCGTGAAGTTAACTTCCTGACAGAATCATGTTAATGCAAACTTGACCTCCTCATAGTCAAGACTTGACCTATAGTAACTTGCAACTTAACATGAAGCTGATGGTAGGACAGCTTGATAAGTTAACACAAATGATACTAGTAGGTTATGTTTGCACCCATCTGTATTTATATATGTCGAAAAAATTAGACTCATCAGTACTAGAATTAAACCTTAAGGCTAGCAATACTTATCATATCCCTGTGGGACTTGAACGCACGCAGTTGTGACACAGGGAATTATCTGTATTATGACTAGCATTATAGACCACTCGACTAAATCCGCTATATAAAAATATAGCTTTATTAATCGGTTTGTTACCGTGTCTGGTAACGTAAGTATCAAGGGATAATCATAATTTATGTGCCTCGTAAGGTCGATCCTAATTTATGTATGTTGGCGTGTATATTAAATTGATAGAAATATAACAGAGAATTTTCAATCGACAATCGACAAGGTCATACCATGTACGGTCACAGAAATATAGTATATACACCACAACGTCCAACTCTTGTAATAATCTTACAATCTACCTATCGCGCTATATTTCTAAGCTTTCCAAAGTAATTAGCTAAGAGTGAATTATTATTATTCGTCTTAAAATGAGACCAATGTGAGATTGAATATTGAAATACAAGTGTTTTCTCCTGGCGGCGATATCATAACTGTATTTTGTCCTGGCGGCGATTACTACAGATGTGTTTTCTCATAAGTTAGTCCCTTTCTTTGATTTTCTTTCTTGACTATTATAATGTAACCATATCGCAACTTGCTTTAGATCTGTTTACATTTTGCTAGTTCTAGCATTTCGTCGTCTCATCT
>JAOXYH010092304.1:0-10672 GCA_028566455.1 Botula fusca
AGAGTAACCATTGTCATAAAATTAGTGTTTTTCTATTTTTCATGGTAAACGTGTTGATATCCGATTTTATACTTAAAAGCATATACATTACTTCAATATTGTCCCGTTGCAATTGAAAACGCAGAACCAAATTTATTTGACCAAAATCATTTATATGATATTTCTGACTACCACTGTTTCACAAAATGTTTCAAAGTTGATTGCTTCTCTGACTTTCTTTAATGATACACATTTCTGTTTGAATTTACCCTTAAAAGAAATAACAGAGGTGCAGATTATGGTTTATTTTGTATTATAAGTTATTAATTTAATGTTGACCCTTCTTTTATACATATTCACTTGTCATTATCTTCATTTATCCAATTTAATTTCTTAATTACACTGTAAACTAACATATATAGCCATTGTATTGTGACCAACTGAAATCATAATGAATTGATTGGTGTGGGTTATGGCAATGTTCAGTTATGTCTTACTCAGTTCCTTTGATCTTTTGACTGTTTTGTCAGCCATAAAACATAATTATCAATGAAATAAAAGAGCTCACTTTGGCGTAGAAAATTTATAATTTTGTTTGATTGTTCTGGTATTTATACTGTTCAATCATATATATTCAAGCCACTTTTAAAGGAAAGAATCAAATCTGAATTTTTGAAATTCTTGCCGTCTAATAGTTTCAGTGTCAAGTAATGCTATGTAATTCAATGTGATACATGAAATTAGACGAATTTCTGTCAAGTAATGCATTAAATCACAATCAAATGTAATGCAAAAATTGATGCATAACACTCATTACATACAATTACTTTGAAAAATGTAATGCATTTTTACAAATTTGCAATACCCCATGCCTGGTACGGACGAAACATCGAACATGATAAACAACTATCAAGCAACGCAACACAGAAATCCTAAACAGGAACACTGGAACTCGTCCAAGGAGCGGCGATGTACTCAGAGGTTCAAAAAGGCTGCATATGTGTTACTTATGGCATACATGTCAGAAAAAACACCCAACAAATGTGATAATGACATATGATGCATGTGTAGAAATATCTGTCAAAAGTTATACTAAACCAGTTCTAGTTTACCTTTATTTCGTTAAATTACTGTAGAACAAAGTCTGAAGGCACAAATTTGTACTGTATAACTAACTGGGTTTTGTACGTTCAGCTGTTTTCTAAAATATGTATATGTTAAATCAGCTTTTCTTTACTGAGACAAAAAAGCTGAATTTGTCATCTTGCCTGGAGTAATCGGACCAATTTTTTTTTTTAAAAATTCAAATTTGTTACGACAAATGGGCAAAAAAGTACTCTAACGTAAAACATTGCTATGTGAGTGTTAAATTAGTTATGAAAAACCTGAGAAATATTTATAACTCATGAAGACCATTTGCACTTTAACCTTCCTTCTGATATTTGTGAAATCTCTAAAAGTCCATCAACAGTTAGCACGTTTTAATCTATCACATGGGTGTACGTGCATAAAAAAAGCATAACGTGTAATATCATTATTTTAGAAACGGTTTTATTATTTAAATCGCAAATTTTTTAAATTATTCGGATATTGTCGATCGTTTTGTTATCCCCTCTTGATGCTTTCTCCCTAAGCTGTTGGCTTAGCTAATTGCAACACGTCCTAATTCCAGTCATAACTCAAAAAAAAGCAAAATACATAAAAAAAAACTAAAAAAAAACTATTCTGATAGTATTTTTTTTTATTTGTCTATTGTGATAAGTGACAGAGTATTCGAAATGTAATAATGTTAACGGGACTACACCATTCAGTTTTTATTTCTTATGTCTCAGTTTTAACTGTCGATAAATCATGAAATATTGAACATTGAGTCTGACATGTAAGCTGATTTTAACATCGAAAAGTCAAATTAAATTATCACTCTAAGCGATATTTGCATAATACATATATGTTATAGTAAACTTGGCTATGAATTAGAATTCATGAAATATACCGATTTCATTTACTTAAGAAATATATAAAAAAGTCATTGTCATTATTTTTTTTTTCAATTCTTATTCCAATTTAGATATCTCCTTTAATTGCATACCTCAGAGAACCGCATTTCAAATTTGATCTGGTTTGTTCAGATATTCAGATTCAGTTGTTGGATTCTTAAACAATCATTTGGTTTGAAGAATTAATGCTTATTAATTTTATATGCCTTTTCCATGAGTGCCAGAATTATTTTTATCGTAGCACAGATATAATTTAATAGGGGGAATTCATGTTGTACTATTTATCTTCTGCTATAGGATGAAAATCTGCAGCACATAAATCAGAGTACTAAACAACGAGCTTGTGATACTTTCGGGGACATTCAGTCCACAAGAAGTGACATCGTCTCAGCAGTAGTAATAACAATGTAGTGATACAACATATACTGATTTTGATGCATCGGATGAGCATATTTCGTGGATTTATTGCTCGTCAGATTGAAGAACTTGAATGCAGATTGATATCGTTTCGTTTCCTGTCTGTTTGATGTCTTTCTAAAATAGTGCAAGATTTATTTTTGAACATATTCCTATCATCTAATATAGGAAATCAATATTGTGTTAATTTTGTTCTAATGAATGCCTGATTTTGTAGGGTGAAACTCCTCTGCACCTAGCTTCATTTCTGGGAAAATATAATACAGTCAAACTATTGGTATCAAGGGGAGCAGATATTTCTGCAAAAGATAACAAGGTAAGCTATTGACCATTCAGAAGTATTATATTGTTCTTTGCGTAGTTTATTGCAACCTATATTCTCAATGTAAATTAAGTAATAAGCTGCCTTTGCTGTTCTTCTATCATCAGAAATTTGCACTTATTCAAATTTGAACATTTTGTATTGAACTTTAAACCAGGTTTATACAAATCAGCACAAATAATTTATCAGAAGCCAGAAGATTTAAAATATACAATAATGGATTTGGGGCCTCGAAAAATAATTATGTATATGTATCTTCCTTGAAGATTAAACCGTATAACACTATCCTTAACATAAGAGAATTATTTCTCTCTTGTTGGTTTTCGTTAAAGGGTTATTTTGTTCTCGTTCAATCGCGTGATAGGGTTATTACCCGATGGCGTTGACGTATAGGGATTATTTTAAATATACATTAAATCATCTGAATTATGTTACTATGGTAAAGCATAATTTCGTTTATACACCTGTGAACAAGATATAGAAGGCATCAAACAACCGTCGAAGTTCGAATACCAATAAGAAACAAAACCGACCATGAATAGACAAAACAACACGCACGATAAACAACAATTGGTCAACAAAACTGTATTTCTTCAGATACAGATTCCCTATAAACTCAATAAAACTATGGAGTTATCTCCTTCATACAAAGCTGTGTCCGTAGATGTTTTGGCATCCTATTTCGGCCATTTTGGCAATCACTTGCTTTTATAAATTTTTGGTAACAGTTGTTGTTTTCCAGTGTTTTGGTCCTAGGGTGGATGACGATTAATTTATTCGCGATGTGTACACATTAAAAATCAGTACATTATTATTTTTTCTTTTGGGGGTGCAAGGAAGGATAATTAAAGTGTTTTGTTGTTCACATAGATTGTATCATCGAAAGAGATTTAACAAACTACAAACAACCTCTTTAAATATAACTTATGTTCATTATTTTTTTAGATTTGTTGCAAAACATGTAAATATCAAAATTTCGTCGCACTTGGATTCCAAAAGAAACCAACACATCACATGATTTATATTTTACCTTCAACAACTATTCTGGTTTCAAAGATTTATACAAAGCATGAATAAAGTTGTTTTCTCTTCTCAATAAATATACCATATCGTAAACACTCACTTTCACCTTTTATTTCCAAAGTTTGATATTACATATTAACCTGTATAATCAACGCGAATGGGGGAAACAACACTCATCAATGCAACATCAAGGTTTACGTGCATCTACAGTTAGTTATGAAAATTTAGGAAAATGTTAAATAATACCTAATAGGGGATTTTGTTTAGGTTGTATTTTCTATCATTAGTTTAATCCAAAATTGAAACGTCTTTTGAATTACAACCTATCTCACACTACGATTTTTGCGCGTATACCAAAATAGGCACACATGCATGACTGATTTGCTTTTTGACGAAGCCTTTGCCGAAACAACAGTAGTACGGTTATGGTTGGAGAGTAGTACCAAAACATTAGGTGTTGAGAACGTATTAATTTTAATGCTAATGTTTAAAATCAAAAGTTGCATATTTAATCATCCTACATAAACATTTATATTTTCCACCTTTTTACTGGTCTTTCCTTGTCCACCCCGAGTACATTTGAATCATACACTTTTTCTCCATTTCCCGTAAAAAGTCCACCCTGATCACTTATTTTAAATTTATTTTATTCATAACATACACCCTGATCACTTTATTTAAAATTTATTTTATTCATAACATAATCAAAATAACGTTCCTTAGTGTACATCAGAAAACAACGATTTCTGTTTTAAATTCTGCTCTACCGATAGAACCCGAATATTTGGAATACCATATAGAAAACCATGTATTTAGAACTAAAATCGTAAAGGGATCCGAATTCATCTAAGTATACCTGCTTACTGTACTGAATTCTTAGGTAATAAAAGTGTCAATACATGTATCAATTTGCTTTGAGAAGCAATACAACGGAAATGATTTATATATTATATGGATTTCAGTTCCGATAAATATCACATTAATGTTAAGAAGATTTCTGTAACTCTTCAGAATGTCGTAGTAACTGCTCTTGGACATTCTTTGTTCCTTTCACTTCCGTTTCGACCAGATTACTGTCTAAACAATGGATACTGTTGTCGACTGCAACTGGCCATACACCTTTGTACATCGTGTTCGAAACCACTTCACTTACCAGTTTGAGGCAAACCAAGTCAAAATGTTCATTGTCGTCCATCTTTTATTACAAATATCTGTGATCATGTATTCATATTACATTAGTTGACAAGACGTCTTTTCGGTTAAGGCACTTTTATATATCCCGAAATGAAGAGCCTGCTTTTGCTGTATATGAAGCTTTAAAAATACACCAATTCATTGGATTTTCATGTGCATGTCTAATCTTCTTATTAAATAGATTGTGGTTCCTAACCTTTTGTTTCAAATTTAATTGTCAAAATAGGTCACTCTTCATTTCTTACAATACACTTCGAAATGATATTAAAAGGATCTATACTCAATCCTTCGACATTTTGTATTGGATGTCAACTTGTGAAAGACTATTGTTTATACAAAATTGTAACTTTTGGTAGATTGGGTTTTCGCAGTCGCAATTGTTGTCTGGTTTTTTTTTTTGGCTGTATCTAAGTTAACGACGAAATCATTTTTTCATCTCTCTGAAATTTGCTCGAAAATGACAAAGACGGGTGATTGAAAACTAGAATCTACGACAAACGGGATGATTTCAATTATCCTATCGTGAATTTCCCACTCCTGAGTAGTAACATACCCTCTTCCCCTGCATACGAGGTAAATGTATCTCAGTTGATACGATATGCTAGAGCATCCTCTTTGTATGAGGACTTCATTAACAGAACAGCCCTACTAACCAAAAAACTACTACTCTAAGGATATGAGGAAGAACGATTGAAATCAACACTTTGCAAGTTGTATGGTCGCCATCAAGAGTTTGTTGATAATGTAATCATGTCGCAACTTGCTTTAGATCTGTTTACATTTTGCTAATTCTAGCATTTCATCGTCTCATCTTTCCTACCAGATTTGACTTATTCCTGGCCATTATTTATTGGACATAAGTTTTTGCATGACGGGTTATGTATGCATAGCAGGAGACGCACCCGGTTTCACTCCTTATAGAGTTCGTGCGATCACATCCAATTTGTTTCTCGATATTTTGTATTCCAAACGAATTTATGAGTCTGAAATTTCGGTATTCGCTTCCTTGTTCTTTGACATATCTCAGTGTTTATATATTTGAAACAGCGATCAGCAGGAGATGATTATTATTACTGTCACATCACACACTGACATGCAGTTTTTGAACTCATATATATATATATATAGATTTCTAAACATTTCAGAACCTTATGTATATGTTGCAGGTTAGGTTGTCGGTTAACCTTTTTCTCCCAGTTTAGAATGACCCATGTATATAAAAACTTAAAGACGTATAAGTTAGACAAAAATAACTTTATTTTTGCTTCCTATGAGAACTTCACATCAAAATATTTTATTTAATAAAGAAAACCCGGATATAAATAAATTATGCAATTACTGAGATACATTATAAAAATATTAAAAAAAAATAAAATAAAATAACTAAGATCATCGTCAATGTGTCCGCATTCATACCTGTGTCCAATGACCCCGCCTTTCAAGCAAAAATGACCACTGTTACACACATTTTATTCAGATAGAACATATGAGTAAAATGATTATTTTGACGTACATTTCGGAAACTATTAAAGACAGAGAAAAACTGACCATCAAAAATCATCAGCCAGTCTAGGTATACAAAAGTATCCATTATACGAAGACGTTAGACGATCCTGATCTGAATTATTTGTCTTGAAGTCTAATTTTTGACGATTTATTCTGTTTTTTCTAATATCTTGAATGCAATAGGAGATAGATATATAAAAACTTTAAAAGCAACATGATCAGTCTGTCAATTACCGGAAAGGTTTGCGTTACACCGAAATCGTCAGACAATCAGTTATTGGCCATCAAAGGTCGATTTTTATTATATTTGCTGTCTTTTCTCATATATCTTAGAATTAATGCTGTCGTAGAAACTTTAAAACTTATCATATCGAACCTACATTTTACTTTATTTTCGTCAAAATACTTTAAATTTATGCAAAAATTCCCAAATCAAGATTGCAAATTTTGAGATTTCACAAACTTTTTTAACCAATTTTTCCAAACCTAAATAATTTCTGGATAAATTTGGGAAATAGTACCATAGAACTGATTATCCAATTTCCAACTTCAAAATTGATAAAGAGTTTCTTGACTTTTGATAGTGCCTGCGCGAATACAAATGCTGTAATTTACATTTTCAGTGAAAAATCTAAATTCTAATTAATCCAAATTTTATATAACTATGATTCCAAATATAATATAGAAGATACCAATCCGTAACCCCAGCTCGCATATCATAAGGCCCAAGACGAGACCTTGAATGGACAAAACAGCAATAAATCAACAGCACAGAAACTTAAACAGGAATAACACGAGCCCACCAAAAAACTTAGGTTTCTGCTCCACATGTGGCACTCATCGTGCTACTAACTCCAAAAATTCGATAAGCAGTAATAAAGAAGAAAGTGCGAGGTTGCACCATGAAGATCGTTAATCATCTGTTGAATATACAGTCGATAACGATCAATCGGTTCGTGATGGCAACTGTGAAACTAACGAAGTGAAGACATCGACCTTTCCAAATGAAACCCATGACTGAGAAGCTTTCTTGTCAGTAGTAACCCTCTATCTAAAGGAATCAAATGACTGTTTATGCAGAAAATATTCTCCTATTTGTGCATTTCACATGACAGAAACGCAGCAGGAAGTGGTTTAGAGTTTTTTTAACTAGTATATCCTGAAAACAATCACAGATAACAAGCAAACGTAATCAGCAAGTCAAGCTATACAATGTCTTCATTAGACCGAAAGTGTCGAATTCCTTCCTGACATGAGTTAGTAGCCATTTAGTGTCATTTTTGGCGACTTTTATTGATTTCAAGCAATACCTTGAAAATAATTAAAGATAAAAAAACAAAATATAAGCGAAAACGATCAACGAAAAATCAGGCTCTGCAAAAGTGTCCTTTACACTGAAATTATCGCACGACTCCTTAAATGAGTGAATGTGTTATGAGATTGCACAGCATATTCTGATAGAATTATGGCCACGTATATTCTAGTATGTTTTGTTACGTCTTATCGGTTTGTTATTCTCTCCTTGAAATTTGAACTTCTTATTTGTCTCTCTGAGTAGCCATTTTGGGCAAAATACGCATAAAAATTCTTTACAATCTATTCTAATACATCAGACAATTGAATATACCCAAGTTGGAAACATGTAAGCAAGCTAAATATAATGGGTCGATCATTTAAGAGAATTATTCTGGTAGACAATGCCCAAGCTATAACAGTTTTTTCATTTGAACTGATATCATTACAACATAACACTTGGTAACATAGCATTTACAATAAAATTTCATATTTGAATTTTAGAAAAATTGCTAAAATGGTAAGGAAGAGAACTTTTTATACATTGCAAAAAATCACACGCATATACATCCAGTGTTACCAACCAGTATGACTATCATCTTTTTTGGTCCATTACTTTTATGTTTTCTGTAGTAGACGGTTTATGTGTGACTTTCTATCGTAGTGGAAAATACTTTTTGTACAGACGCAAAAAGCGGATTTCCATACGCCTTTGAATGACTAAAATAAATCAATATCAACACGCACAATGCTTTAATTTCTCATAGCTTCCAAGGACCTGTTCGATTAACGTTCTTTTTGGTTATTTCCCTAATCTGTATTTGATCGGATCGAGGTTGAGATGTAATTGATCCGGCACAAGAATTCTCGTTAATCTGTTGGTCATTGCTCGTATTCCTTGGGAGTGCTGCCAGACGGCAAAGCAGAAAAGGAAAAACAATTTATCTACTATGCAGTCACTTATATTTATATTACCAAATCATTTTGTGCTCTTTACTCAAAAATGCTTTAACTGCTACTACTACTACTAATAATAATTATGTGTTTCCCTTCATATTGCATGATTAGTGGGCAAGCCATAAGTTCGATGATGAAGAAATGTATCTTATATCCAATCACTTGATCTTTGTAGACATTCTTTCGTACATTTATTTTCTTTTAAAACATAAGCGGATAACAGCTGTTGCATTGGAATGCAGCAATTTAATTATTTTTTGTTTCTGTTCTTGTTTTTGTTTTTTGTTTTTTTGATTTTTTTTATTTGTTTTGTTTTTGTTTTTGTTTGTTTGTTTGTTTGTTTTTTTTTTTGTATTTTGTCTTTTGTTTTTTTTTGTTTTTTAATGATTGTTTGGGTTTTTTTTTGTCTTGTTTTGTTTTGGTTTGCTTTTTTTTTGTTTTTGTTTCTTTTTGTAATTTAACTGTGTAAATATAGCCTTTTCTAAAAGAACAACCTAAAACACTGTATCTAGAAAATTCTAGTAATACTGTCGCTTATCGTTTTTCTTTTAAGCCAAATAATTAATATCTTTAGAAAAGGTCTCCAAAGATTACAAAAAATGTGCATAACAGATAATTTGATATCCTAAATCAACGACTAAGAATGTCACAAATAAGGTTCAATTTTAGTTGTGTCAGAGGAGTACGTGCAAAATAGTAATTGTAAATTTTGACCAGCAGATATCGGTTTCTGTTTCAATTTTATCAGTACTTTTACCCTCAAACATTTCGAATAAATTTGTAGAAAAAATATAACCCTTGACATTTTATGCACCAAATGGCAAATGTCCAAAAAAGGGTAAAAATACTGACATTATCTTAGTATACACAGCTTATTAGGCCAGAACGTCATGTTGTTCTTAAATTTGTCCAAGCCCTTGAAGCATCTGGTATCTGTCAAAATTTAAATTCTCAATATCAGGGCAAATGAAAACAAATAATCCTTACTATTTGACTATACAAGTGCGTTATCAGTAACTAAAGCTAGACTAAATTACAACGTTAGGGTCAAACAGATGATAATAAGGTTAAATCTTGATAAATAGGGAAGAGTTATTACCAAGGCTGCACATTTAAATAAAAAACTCAAACATAATTGAAATCAATACAAGATAATAATAGAAGATAGCAAACCGACATCAAAGCTCGCATATCAAAGACAACAGATCAAATCATTCACGGACCAGGCATAGGGCGAATTACATTGCCAAGTAATGCACATAATCAAACAATATTTTAGGTACTCAAATGAACATTTTCATTCACAACCGTCATTGATTGACGGAATGTTTCTTTAGATAACAAACTATAAAGCTATATATGTGTACAGCGTTATTGTAGGGAACTCGTTGGTATATTCTTATTCAATTATTGTCTTGTACACATACTGTTATTCATAGGTTGGAGTAATGATTTGGCTAGGTAGCAAATAATTCGACAATTGGACTTAAACGTGCCTGTTTTCCAAAATCCCCGTCTTACAAACTGATTTAAGTTTTATTCATTTTCATTTTATGTTTCTTTTGACTTTTTTCTTTTTTTCTAAACTGAAATTTCGAATGAAATATTGTAGCTGTAACTAGATGTTGTAATCTTCCCTGCTTATTAATTAATTATAATAAATTATTTATACCGAAAACAAAATGAATAGACCTTGAGCTGTATATAACATAATTGCTTCAATTTATGAAAATCATTAAAAGCTCAAAACTACGTCGTTATAAGACAATACCTAGTGAAGTTTTTTTTTTCAGCGGTAGCAAGACAAAGAACTAAATGATCAGAAAAATATGGTTTAGTACAACAAATTCCATATCATATCTGGGTGAGATCAGATCTGTCTATACAGGTTAACAGTCGTGCCATCAAGAGAAAACTTTTTTCTGTGTTCAAAAATACCCACCGTTTCTAAGTGAAACTACATGTAAATCGTCACGGTAAATAG
>JAOXYH010092413.1:0-10668 GCA_028566455.1 Botula fusca
ATTCACGCCCACTTCAGTTACCGAACAATGACAGTAAGCGTGACCGTCGCCTTCACCTGATGGCTTATCGTAGATAAGTCATGCCAACTTCATCGTTTCTATGATTGTTCGATAGTTGAAGTGGGCTTGGTTTATCTACAATAAGAAAGTTCCAGTCGATCAAGCGATGAAAGAAAAACTCCATACTTAATGCGGATTGATTGTATGACCATCAATGGTATCTCTTCTCAGTTTGTATTTCCAAGACGACACAAATTGAGACAAGCCTGCTTAGGTGCTAATTTAGTGTTTGGTCTATGTATGATTCATTGTTACTGACTACTGTCTGTTTGATGCGTCTTAGATGCAAATAAGGTAGGTGATATAATTTTGTACATAAAATTTGACTATAACTATACATATTCTATTGTGCTGAATACCGCTATCTTAAATTTTGAAAATATCAAATTTTGCTAGGAATGTCATTCACTGTCGATAGCAAATTCATAGCAAGCATTATGAAACGTGACTCGCTTTTTTTTCTTTCTTTTTTTTTTTGCATTGATACTACATTTATATGAAATTCATGTTCTTTATATAAAGTGCAAATGGCAAACATGAACTTGAATTTCTTTAAACTGCCTTTTGAATTAGATAGTGATGAATTCTTGGAATCGATAAATATAACACATACGTCGTTTTTTGAAAACATTTGAACAAAATAACCAGTTGGCCTAATAGCGAGAAAAATACTGACCTTTTATAATACCACAAAATGGGGCATTTTTATTAAAAGTTCACCAGATCAAACGCTGGAGTAAATATACACTTATTTTAAAAGAGGCGGAGTCTGTTGTCGTCGTCGTCTGCAGACTAGTAGTGTCTGTTGTGAGCTATAGTGGTCGAAATCAAATTGCGCTAAAAAATGAATTCAGTTGCGCCAATCATTTCAAAGTCATTTAAAGTAATTTTTGACTTGTGGGTTTACCTGTGATAAGTATTGAGATCGAAGTAAGGGGTATAGCTAAACACATTATGATCTTCCAAATATAGCGATATTCAAAGGACGAGTTTAATCTAGGTGACTGTAATTTACCGGCCACATCAGTTGAGGGTATGGTCCTACACATTCATTAGAATTAGGAGGGAAACACATTTTATTTTTTTAATCTTGATAACCCGGGACGTATGTAGAGATATATGTCCCTGGTGTCCCAAAAAGGCCTCAAACATCCATGCTTGTCGCAAAACTTTAGCTCAACTTCGGTTGCATGACAAAGAAGTGTAAGCTGCTTCTTCTTCCGTAGAAGTAACCGAGGATGACGGTGTGAAAAATAAATTACTATAAAATTTTCTTCAGGAACTCAGGAAGGTCGCCCTGTTGTAAACATTGATCCAAGCCAAAGATGGTGTCCCTTTTCCCGCCTAAAACTGGACTATTCCAAATCTTTCGCTTTTACTTTCAGTTTTCGTCAGGAAAAATTCCCTTTAACCGTAAAAATCTGTCACCAGTTAACGCAATCGGAATAGGTTAACATACTTTCAAAATGGAAACTATAGCTTAAAGTGTACAATATTTTTTGTGGCGTAAAACTGGACTATTCCAATATCACTTTCACTTTCATTTTCTGTTGGCGTCAGGGAAAATTCCATCGAAGGGGGTACAGAGTTATTTTCGTGCAATGTGTTTATTTCGCGTGTTTTCGTGTTTTGATGGTCGTCATCACCGTGTTGTGTGAAAATTCATTAAAAATGCAACGTGCATGCAAGAAAAAACTTCAGTTTTTCATTCATCGTGAAAATGACATTTTTATCTGCCGTTGGTCCATGCATGGTACACCCTGTACGACCCTCACCGAATACTGACCGTCTGATCCAATTTAACACGTCCTGGCAGTATTTTGTTATAGGAGTATTTAATAAAGCGATATTCATAAGACAATTTTAAGCCGGAAGACCCTGCAATTATCACTATGTCTTCATTAATTGCTTTCAGGATTAAAAATACCCTGAATTTCAAGCGGCCCACTAAGATGCAGATGGACTCTATAACCACGTGTAATAGCAGCGCTCCAAACACAACCTGTGACTTTCCTGGAACGCCGCCTGTCACCGTGGCAACAAGTGTCTGCATTGTAACAACTCTTATACTGGTGGCATGCACAGTCTTTGGTACCAGTTTTAATATCGGAGCACTCTGGAAGATTCTCTCTAGATACCAACAGTGGAGAACAAGAGTTCCTTTGATACAGCTTTTGATAGTATCGACAATTGTAAGCGCCATCTTGTCACCTTTCGATATTATATGCGTTTGGCAAGGATGGTCGGAATCAGAATTTCTGGTTGCTTGTAGTATCCGGCATTTCCTCCATCTTCTTGTAGACGGCTGTACTTTTGTCACAACAGCAATGATCACCTACGAAAGGCTGCAGAAAATTAGAGAAAGATACCCAAATGATGTATCCATGAACCGCAAAAGAACGACAGGTTTGTGTTCATGGTTTCTTATAATCCCAGTTTCTGTGTACTTGGTATCTAGAGACCACATATATGATGACAACATATCTATTTTCTCATTTCTTTGTACTACGGAACATTCGAGAACACCCAACATGATTTCACAGGCATTTTCTTCTACACTATTTTGCTCTTCATTTATTCTTTCTTCAGTTATGTACTTCGTTGCTTTAAGAATACTATGGACACAGTCACAACGGCCAGCAAACGCTGCAAGTACAATCGAGTTAAAAGAGTTTCATGTTCCAACAAGACAACGTAGTCACATATCACCGAATAGAAAACCCGGGTCTATACACGTTTCCGATAGACTCGGTAACATGCTAGAAGTCGACAGATCAACTGATGTCTCTAGCTCTTGTAACAGTAGTAATACGACACCAAGTAAGTGTTCAGAAAACGAAGAACCAAGAATGACTCGGGTTGAAATAGGCTACAATATTGAAAGACTGGAGACACTTAGAGAGGAGTCCGCTAAAAGATCAAAATTACAGGCTGCCTCGGGAGCCCATTCCAATGATAGCAAATCGGATGATGACATTGATCATGCACCGTCATTAAATCCATTGCGTCATACACGGAGGAGTGCTGGAAATACGTGGTTTGAAAGCGACAGTAGTTTATCCAGTAAACAATCATCTGCAACTGCAGGAAACAGTTCCTCGAACATTAATAAGCGAAAACGGCGAAAGCGGAAACGGAACAGAATGCAGAAGAAATCCGTTGACAGTACAGGAACGCTTTCCTTGACGTCAGAGCAGTCAAACGTCTCTCAAAAGTCAGACGCTACAAATTCTGACATCGGGTCAGTGACCAGTGTTCGTTTACAAAGAAATTCAGACGGAAATATTAAGACTCAGCTACTTCATGGTGAGTCCAAGGAAAAAATTTCCATTATTTTTGAACAACCGGAATTTGATAAAGACTCTGTATCTTCGACCTCTAGAAGATCAAATTTATCAAACAGGAATACAGTATACGTTGATATTTCTGGAAATTCCACGGGTCCTAAGACCAGTAACAGTACTCAGCCTTGTACCAGTTCCACATCAGAGAGGAAGTCCTTTCTTTCGTTAAGCAGTCACGAGAACGCAAAATTTCCATTGGATGAAAAGAGCAACAATTCTAAAAATAAAATGATAGTCGTCAAGCCTACCCAAGAGCATATTTTTTGCGGTTTTAAATCAGGAAATATATTCCAACGAAAATCGAAAAGTGAGGAATTACTTAGTTGTTCAGGTTTCTGTGATGAAGATGGCGACCTGAAACAAACGGGCAAAAACGATCTTTGGCAGACCAAGTCGTTTGACATGGGAATGTTGAGAAGAAACGGAAGCCTGGATAATTTTATTCCGTTAACTGCTAAGAACCTTTCTAAATGGAACAAAAATCTTACCAGATTCGGCGCATTCCGATTATCTAGATCTATGATAAATTTAAGTACAACGGACGTAAACGTACCCAAAGTTAGGAAGACTTATAAAAATTCAGAAACTCAAACGGAAAGTGAAATATTTATAGTTGACGAGCAATACGGAGATGTTCCTTCCATACGTATTACTCGCCCAAGTGTGCAAGGCAAGCATTTTTCGCCAAGACGTTTCCAGGTAGTTCACCCAATCGTTAGACAAAACGTAGATGACGACATTACGAGGATACAACCTCAGTCAGATACTAGGTTATCGCCCCGTGAAACGAAACCTGCAGCAAGTCCGTCAAAATTAAAACAGGCAAATTCAGTGACTCACACTATCAAACGCTGCCTTCTTATAATGGGAGCTTTCGCCGTAGCTTATATTCAGGTTTTCATGGTAATGATCCTTTATCAGACAAGTGTTATATCTGTACGAGGACTTGTACACTCCTACCGGATTGCTAAATGTTCGCAGTATGTGTACTTTGCATTTGTACCAATAATTTATGTACATACAAACAAAGGGTTAATGAAAAGCTTAAACCAAGCTCCTCGGACATAGAATTTTTGCTGTAAAGTTTTTTTTTGCAGATGATAAAGTTTCTTTATTATAACTTTATTTATAGCAAAGTTACACCCATACGGGTCAAGCTATAAACATACATGACATAATAGCACATTACAATGAACATATAAGTGAGTCAGAGAACATGTAGCCGACGTGAACCTTATTTTCGCAATTCTAATGATTGCTTATACGTAAGAATTAATGAGCTTAACTTACATAAGTATGGATATGCAACTTTAAGTAACTCTAAATACATAAATATTGATGGAGTATGCATAAATTCAAAGATGATCGCTAATACTCAATGAATACATTAGTTTTATTTCCATAACTTGCACTATTTGAAGTCTTGTTTTCTACATGAATACATGAATATACAGTTCAACCTTTAGAAATGAAATAAGAACGCAAGAGTTGGAAATTGATTGATACTTTCATGAATTAGAATCAATATTTGATGCTGTTCAACGTCTTTTAAAATTTGCATTTTTTTTCTTTTCTTCCATTAGGGAAATCGTTCAGTTCGTTAAAATGCATGACTTATACAGAGATGTTCTATTTTCTGATTCTATAGGTGATGTAATTGTCAGTTTCATGATGAGTTCAGAGAAATAGACATTTGTGAAAACGACAGCTAATTAAGATGGCGCTTGTGGTTGAGAGTATAGTGAACATTATTGAGCAGCACGCGACGAAGCGTTCTGAGAAAGAGATTGCATCTGTTATACCATGGCTTAGGAAAAGGAGTAAGATGTTATCTACACAGAATGATGGTATGTATGAAATTTTGGAATATTTCAATACACAATTAAATAAAAACCAACAAACAAATAACGAGCAAAACAACTGCGAAAGAAAGGAGGACGAATACAGAATAAGAAAACAAAAAACAAAAACAAAAACAAAAACAATTTAAAACAAAACAAAACAAAAAACAAACGAAACGAAACAAAACAAAAAACAAAACAAAACGAAACGAAACAAAACAAAACTAACCAAAAAAAATAGACAACAAACAATAACAAAACGAAGGAAAAACAGACGACAAACAAAAAGTACTTGCAATGCAAACTTCTGCGAAAACTCGGGAGTGACATCAGGTGCTGCGGAAGGGTAAGCATGTTCTACTCCGGTAACTGTACCCATCACATTGGAAATGAAAAAAAAAAATCTGATGAAAAGTCATGAGGCCAAATACCCCCACATGTACTGTTAAAATACTTTGTTTCGTGGGAGTTTTGAGTTCGCGCCCCGCTTTGTAAACAAAAAAGGGTGCACTCGACTTGCAACCGTACGTGATAAGGTTCGTCAGTTACCTGCCCAAGGTCGGTGTTTCCCTCCGGGCACTCCGGCTTCCTCCGCCACTAACACTGACCGCCACGATATAGCTGAAATACTGCTGAAAGTGGCGTTAAACCCATTCAATCAATCATTCAATCATTTCTCCATGTTCAACATAAAATAGATGAGAGAAATAGGTGCACAACAAAAAAAAACGGCCAGGGCCCAACAGTCCAACATATTTTGAACAGTCGGTCTTAAAATATAATCTGCACACATAAAATCTATTTTTTGTCCCCAAAAACATGATATATATTAACCTTCCAAATTAAAATATACTTACGTTCAGATGTACTTCTTGTTTATTAATTTTCCATAAAGTAAACTTAAAAAGAATACTTCCTGGTGTTTTCTGATATCTACATAGTCATGTTACAGTTCACTAATAAAATTAAATCAAAGTGGTCAAATAGCGTCTTCTTATTTATCCAACTTGTTAAAAATATAGTACAGGTAATAATTAAAAAGTTGGATAAGTGGGAACAAAGGTACTTACCTGTAAGATCAAATACAATGTGAGTATCGGTGGGTAAAGTGACAGTTGATTGCATACATGTACTTTACTTTCAATCTGTTCTAAAATCAATTACCAATTTGACTCGACTAAAATAAATCATGTATATTTCGTTTACATTTGATCGAATACTTCATTGTTTAATACCAGATCGAAAAAGACAAATATTTTATGATCCTGTATTAAATTTTCAGAAATGGTCATTTCTCCAACACCATACCTCCCTTCTGACCACAATAAATTTTGATATCTTTGAAATTTGGAAACACAAGAATTTTGCATTTCTTTTTGGTTTGGGATAAAAATATGCTCACGAAGTTAACATGTATTCGCAGGTCTTTTAAACAAAGTTTTTTAATCTTTCAAAACAAAGCTGTCGACACTGCAATGTTAACAAATAACTATAAAATTATATTTATATTTAGACATCACATTGTTAGATTTAGATTTTAATGCTGACAAATTTCTATCATTTCCCAGCGAAGCTCGCTCTACTGCAGCACAAAATCGTCTGCATTACGCCGAGACCAGTCGACCAAATCTACTAAATAAAAATATCGAATTCTGACACTGTTGGAATATATAAAATTAACTATTAGCCCAGTTTCCGGAAAGCTTCGGAATCCACTGGGGTAGATATATTTTTAGGTGTTAACAACATCTATAAATTCATATTTCTTTTTATTAATATACTGAAATGGGATTCTCAATCGGAGAATAAGCCTTAGCAATTTATCTACCCACCAAATCGTATTTTATTTACTTATTGTCCATACACATACAATAATGCAAATCTGAAATTCTTATCATTTATTTAAAAACTCAAAAAGATTATCAAATCCTTCAACACGTTTCTCTGAACGGAAAAACAACAATTTTGCAAATTCCTAAACACCAAAAAAATTGAGTATTTAGTTTCCAGCTGCGTTACCCTGAAGATCAGTAAAGGTCAAATTATATCTCCACGTTTTTGCATATCGATTGCAAAACTTCGTAGTTCATATTTCTTAGGTACATGTCAATTCAATAAAATATTTGATAGTGGCAAACTTAGTTCTTACATTTTCATCATTATTACTGAGTATTGTTTCCAAAACATATATAGGGGTCCCGACGAGTATCTAACGCTGTAAGATGTCTTGCTTTTTCTAACTTAACATTCTAAAATTCAGATTTTGGATTGCAACTAAAATGTTCTAGAACTTTCTAAATGAAGCAAGGTATCTTCAGTTTTAAAACAATGTTTGATAGTTTGATGCATCGGATGTGCATATTTCGTAAATTAATTACTCGTCAGCGATGCTTGAGACCAAAGCTTTGGAAGACCACGACTATTATCCAGAATTTGTCAAAGCAAGAACATGCCAAAATCACCTAAATAGGACGACAAATCTATCTACGGACAGAGCTTTGCATGAGGGAGATAACTCCGTAGTTCTATTAAATTTTGGGGAATTTAAATAATTAGTTGTTCCCCTCGAAAGACAAACTCCTTTAATGGTCGGTGCAAGAACACACAGTACCTTTCCAGGACTGGATAAAATCAGACCAGTTCTAGTTCAAAATATCGAATTTTCATTGTGGTAGAGTGTCGAGTTGCAAGTTGAAAAGTCGAGTTGCGTGTTGGAAAAGTCGAGTTGAGCGTTAATAATAAATAATAGTAAAATCTTTGTTTAGAGAAGGTGACTTATTTGGATTACGCCATTTACTTTTTTGGTTATATGACCAATGTAATAAGACCGTGACAGAGTTTGATCAATAAAAATTCAAAGAACTTTTTCACTAGAACCCTCACTGATTTGCCTTCCACGTGGGGCTATCTTAAATATTTCATTTGACAACACGTGATCCAATACAGATAAATTGTGTTTTTCATAAATTAACAACCATTTCATGTTCGTCACGCCAATGGTAAATATCCTCTTATACAGTATTCAGTGTTTAAAAATTTAACTCTTGTTTTCCTCATCACAGAAACAGGATCGGAATCAGCAGAAGGATCAGTATCATGGTCATTATATAAAGGTAAAATCATTGATAAAAATATAGAAAAACCAGTATAATAATGATTTTTCGCGGCGGCAGACTTCTCAGGTTCGTAATGACACTACAAGACAGTATATTTGGCAGAGGATCACCAAAGTATCGTTCATGTCATAAAACACTTCTATCTGTTACAAAGTGAATTTCCTTTTTTCTGTCATGTCCTGGTTTCTGTTATTTGTTTCCTCACTTTTGCCTTTTCCCTAAATTCACGTATATATGATTTCTACCTTGAAATTGTTGCCCCGGTAGCCAAAAAGGATCTTCCATCTGGACAATATGCATAAATCTGATACAGAACCATAATCTGAATATTTTAGCACAATATTTCATTCAATATGGCAAGGGATTTCCATGAAGAAGCTGTTTGTATGTATTTCCCTAAGCGTCTCCTATTAAATGAACTCCTGTTGTAGCCAACATCCCTGATTTTACGTCAGAATCCAAAACTTATTCATGGTAGACGACCACCAAAAGGATCTTTCATGCCGTAAATGGTTCAATTTGCTTCATAAATGTTTTTTACAAGAAAATGCTTGAAAATTCACCAAATTAGAATCCACTACTGAGCCTGTCGACCAATTTGAATTTACATTCAGGATCAAAGATGGATAACTACGTATATGAACATTTACACACAAGTTCAATCAATATGTCAAACGGTTACCATTATGCATTTCCAGTTGGATCTGTTATTATGTCCTGCGGTATTGGATTTTGCATCGGCAAAACAAAAATTGTAGAAAACCTCAGAAGGATCATTCTTGTCCCAAAATAGTTCTATCTGATTTAGTGTTTCTCGAAGTGGAATTCAAACCAATTAATACGCAGTATTGAATTTACCATTTGATGAAGAACAATATTTCAATATCTACATATTTTCATAATTCGATTCAATAAAGTCAAACAACTTTCATAAAGAGGCAGTTTACATGTATTTGCAAAAGAGTCATATGTTGAACTAGAACCTGGCGCGAAGCGTCCTATGTTAAATAAAACCCTGCGGTGGCGGCCATCCTGGATTTTGGAACGACACCAAAAACTACTTTTGATAGAGGAACACCTAAAGATCATTTGTGTCACAACAGTTCCATTTGCTTAATTGTTTCTGAACCGAACTCACAACAGGAAAAAATTATATATCGAAAATGCAAAAAGTGCAACTGATTGATTTATGCATGCTAAATACTGTATATTTCAGCCATATTTTGGGCAAGAACAAATCAGTATAACACCTGTCTAATTCCATTCGAGGCAACCCTACCAATAGCTCAGACAATCTACTTGGTCGAGTCGACAAGCATCAATGCATCAATCCTTCTATATAAAAAGCACAAAACAAACAAAAACGTGAAAGCCCAAAAACACTTCTGTGAAAAACCAAGACATTAATATTATTCCAAAAACCTGTAGCACAGAAACCAGAACTAATCATTACGTGATGTAAAACCAAGAAAATCACAATGAATTTCGAAATTTCTGCCTACCTGCGGGGAAAATCCAAGAATAATTATCAAATGATCTATTAATTTATTATGAAACCTTCAATTTTAAACGAACTATTTGTTGATGTGAATCACAAAATGACCAAATAACGGTAAAGTTAATATTGAAGAAAAAAATGACTTACTATCACGTGATCGCAATTTCTGCCCATTTGCATTACCATTTAATGATGATTCTAAAAACGGTATACCATACACTTAGCGTTACCAGAACTGCCATTTATATAATATTCTCTGAAACGTGTGTCCATGATAAAGAACGCTTACCCATAGAAAATATAGTGATTAACATGAACACCTACTGAAACTTCACCGTAACCAATACTGACATCAGGAATCACACGTCCAAGAAAGGAAAGGAAGGAAGGACATAATAATTATTAAACATTCAGAAAAGGGGAGGGAAGTACACTGGAGGGCATATTTTAACTGCCACAGGAAACTGGGATATTGGGCGAGACATACAGTGAACCTCTCAGAAAATTTAGCCATGGTCTACTTTTATCTATCTCCTCTGATCAGATCTTTAACGTGCGCAGACGTGGCTTTCTCTAGTACGAGGAACTTAGGTCCCTCGTCTCATTCGAACTCCAATCTCTATATCCCTGCGTTTCCTTGGGATTGAAATCTAGACCCTAAATATGTCATGTCAAGGTTTTACGTAAGATTTGTTAATTTATATTAATTTATTTAGATGGATCGCAAAAAGAATAAGTGTCAGTCATTCAGTCGCCAGTTTTTAAAAAAAAAAAACAACCCTCAACAAAAAAAAAAAGAAAAAACTGAA
>JAOXYH010092521.1:0-10666 GCA_028566455.1 Botula fusca
ATTGTAAATTATAAAAACATCGCGGTAATGTGCTGCGCCCGTTTGTACATTTGTAACTTCAAAACTGTTAAAGATGCTGAAAAACTGGAGGGCAAGAATGATCAACAAGTCAAGCTCTACAAAAGTTCCCATACACAGAA
The DNA here is from genome assembly GCA_028566455.1 of Botula fusca. Taxonomy (NCBI): domain Eukaryota; kingdom Metazoa; phylum Mollusca; class Bivalvia; order Mytilida; family Modiolidae; genus Botula; species Botula fusca. The sequence continues at coordinate 141 of JAOXYH010092521.1, forward strand.
ATCGTCATATGACTCCTGACATGAGTTATTGGACTTAAAATGTAAATTTTTTATGATTTTTGCTGTTTTTAGCCAGTACCTTGAAAACAATAAAAAATAGAGAGAAACTGTAAAAGCAAGACAAGCTCTACAAAAATTCTCACTGAATTCAACAGACTACTACTCGTTAAATGAGCTGCACGTATTGGCCTTTAAATTTTGACTATTTTTGCTGTTTTGGCCAATATCTTGAAAACAATAACAAAAAGAGAGAAACTGTAAAAAGCAAAAATGATTAGCTACAAAATGTACATGTACATGTAGCTGTTTTACAATGTCTCAGATACATTGAAATTGGTGGATACTCCTTACATGAGTTATTGCCAACCACATGAACCAACGATATAGGTTCATTGAGAGCCTTTTAGCATTGTATTGTCAAATGTGTATTGTATTGAAAACCAGTATTGCATGAGACACAATGGGCGTCAAATCTTACATGTATATGGAGTTATCATCAATACCATACAGACAAGTATATTATTCATATGGTATATGTACAAGTACATATGTGTGAATAGTGTAAAGCAATCTATTTTTTTTTTCATAAAACTAACAAAAAATAGAGATGAGACGTGAAAAATTTCGGTGTTACATGTACATGTAAACTGTAGTCATGATAGTGACAGTACATGCACACATTACTTATATGGCTTCCGGTTGTCCATGTACAACACAAAAAAAGTTGCATGAAAATCAAAACAAATCCAATGCCGAGAATCTTAGATTTTCAGGATGTTTCTTGGTTTGGTCTTGTGTCATTAAAACATACAATGTAGTTTGACGGATAAGTCTGCACCAAAAGTTTTTATGCCTCTAGACCTTCTGGTTACTAGTCAGAACCTTATATAAATAATTTACATGATTTACTAGCTCAAAAAATGAACTTTTACTGAAATATTGTAACAATTAAAATGTCCATATTGAAACATTTTGTCGTGCAGTTCGATTTTTCTGGTAATACATGTACATGTAAGTGAGATCTTGTTGACCTCAACATGCTCAAGATTCAAAACAGTATTGACCATTTATCACTGGTTCTACAGATAATCACTTGTACTTTGTAGTAAGAAGTTAATTTAATTATTAAAGTCGATGAAAATAAATTAATATACATGTAAACAAAACACTCGGATCAAAAATGAAAGGCAAGCAAGCTTAGTATCGGGCCAAAATTAAAAATTCCTTTGTTTCCCGCACGCGACCGACCGTTTGAAAACGTTGCGACCGAGATTTTTTTTTGGGGTTATTGGATGTCGTTTTTTTTTTTTTTTCGGATTGGCAAACCGGAATCGTTCCGTATATTATTGTGAACAGGAAAGTTGTTTCCCTTTATGAAACACGTGTCTAACGATCGGAAGTACTCGGATATTTTTGATACTGTCAATCGATAAAGTCTGACGATTATAAATCGGACGACAGGATTGACAGTCATTATTTGAAAGATGGCATCCGCCGTCTTCGCGTTAACAATATTCAAAGACGACCGGGAGATCGTCTTTAAAACTGTCAGGAAAATATCACTTAAACATACATGGGAAGATGTATGTCTGGAATACCTAGACTTAAAAGGAATGCCCCAATGCGACTGCGTTGATTGTTGTGTTGTAAATGTCTCATCAACTTCAAATTCAGCAGAAGTTTTCTACCCAGAATTTGACGATGCTGTTGATACTTTGTATCAGTTCAACCACAAGCTGAACACTGTGACCATTAAATTAAAGTGTGAAACATGTCCGTTAAATGAAAATCAACAGAGACAAAAGGCTGAACCTACAAAGTGTGCATTTCGTGCAATGATGAGCAGTCAGACTGAGAAAAAAACCTGCAAAAGAAAACTCTCTGTTAACACTGGTATATACATATTTTCCCTTTAATAAATAGATAGCCCATAAAATCCCAAAAGCTAAATAAATACCAAGTATGCTTGAAAGGCTGAAAATATCAGGTTTTATACTCTTTTGTACATTACCAGAGATACAATGAAAAAATGCTAAACTTCCGGCTTTGTGAAATTTATATATAGAAAAAAGAAGGGATATGGAGTAATTGTCGAAGAGACAACCACCACTTCCCCATAAGGTTAACATGCCCAAAATTAAACAAATTCAATCCAACATCAAAATTACTTTACAGAAAGAAACTATAAGGTAAAAATAGACCAACACGATTACCTGAATACCAACCAACACACTCCTGACTTGCGACAGGCACATGAAGTGTGGTGGGGTTAACCTTTTTGAGAGCGCTCATCCAACCCCCCAACCCCCTCAAGTGTCGGTCAAAATTAAAAAATAATTGTCTTAGTGTAGAAGATCCTAAGAACTAGTATGCGAAACAGCATTGAACTAACAAACAAATAGACTACACTTAAGAATGCTCGAAGTTAACTGACAACTAGCTGAAGACAGAAACTCCCCGACCAAAATATCATGTCCTTTACACATGACAAAATTAGAAGTGTCCGTCCGTCCGTAACCAAATGGTTTCCAAATTATAACGAGAGAAGGAATCAGCAGATTTTTATACGACTGCAAAAATTTTGCGGTCGTATTATGGTATCACGCTGTCGTCGGCGTCGTCGTCGGCGTCTGTAGACAGTTAGGTTTCCGCACGATAACTTTTGTTTCAGTAAACAAATTCTTTTGATATTTTGTGACATTGATCCTTGGTACTAAATGAAGGTTGGTATTGATTTTGGGGGTTCTAGCTATTACCGTTAATGGGGGTGGGGCCAAATGGGGTTTTTCCCAAAAAATTTAATATTTTAACCATTTTTCATCCGATTTTGATGGGGTTTCTTTTATTGAATTCCTTGGAAAAAATCTTAAAGCATGAACCCCTCCATTAAGTCTCTATCTATTACCGCTTTTGAGTTATTAGGGGTTCTAAAATGGCCACGCCCTAAATTTTGAAACTTTTTTATTTTTCATCGGATTTTGATGGGGTTTTTTGCAAATGATTCCTTTTGGAAAATGCAGTAAAAGTTGCCCCAGGCATTTTTTCGTATTTCCTATCGTTTTCGAGAAAAAAGGAGCTGAAGGGGCCAAAATTATAATTTTTGGGGTACATAAAACTTTTATTATTTATCCATTTTTGACGGGATTTTTTTCATTCGATTCCTCTCAGCGAGAGCTTTTGGTAGTATACTGACGGATTTTTTCTATCTCTTACCGTTTTTAAGATAAAAGGGGTCAAAGGGGCCGAAAACGCCATTTTGAGGGGCTCATAGAATTTTCATTTTTCGTCCAATTTTGATGGGAATTTTTTCATTGGATTCCTCTCAATGAGAGCTTCAAAAATGCCTACAGCCGATTTTTTCTATCTCTTACCGTTTTCGAGGTAAAAGGGGTCAAAGGGGCCGAAAACGCCATTTTGAGGGGCTCATAGAATTTTTATTTTTTGTCCAATTTTGATGGGATTTTTTTCATTGGATTCCTCTCAATGAGAGCTTCAAAAATGCCTACAGCCGATTTTTTGTATCTCTTACCGTTTTCGAGTTAAAAGGGGCCAAAAATGACATACAGTGTCAAACAAATTATTGTGTCAAACATATTGCTGTGTCAGATACATTATTGTGTCAAGCAATTACTAGAAACAAATTTATTTGTAGTGTTCTGTTTTCAACATGCTGCGGTCGTATCATGCTGCGCTTGCGAAGCCCCTCAGTTTAAAACTTGGTACAGCAGTTGGTGCATTTTTAAAATGTTCTTAGCATTACCAATTTATTGCCCATATTATATTATAACCTATTTGTCGCCGTCTGAGCACAGATTTATAATGATTTTGAAACTTTACAAAGTCAAATCTGACATTTTGATGTTTCCAGAAGATGATTTGAGAAGGGATAGAGCAATGTCAGATTTGGAAATTTTTCACACTGTCCTTTTAATAAAAGAAACACAGGTCATTTTAAATGTGCACTAAACAAAATCCATTGAAGTTATCACAATTTTTAATACTATGTGATGACAATAAATATAAAAGTACATGTATTTATTTTATATTATTCCAGCAAAAGATAAACTCTTCAACGATGTATGTGATCAGTTTGAGTCAATGATGTTTCCAAAATCGATGCCTGATGACTGTGTAAAAAAGCATGTTGAAGTTCTTGTTAATTGCTTATGGTACTTAGATGGAAATAAGGAGAAATTCACCGTGGCTAGAACTGCTGATGTTACCAAAGTTACCCCTTTACCACACAGGTATTCACTATTTTTAATACTGAGGGCCCGATGAGTATTGGGGTGCCCTTTCTTCACCTTTTCTGGCAGTCCGTCTGTCCATTAGCACTTTCATTATCTCCATACATATTTAATACAAAAAAATACTGTATGTTTTATCTGTATTATACATTAAAAAATGGGTTTAGTTGTCCAGATTTCATTGAAAAATGCCAGGACTAGTACATTTAAGAACCTGCAGGGCTAGTTAAACTTTATATAGCTGAAAAGCCCTGGGTAAGAAAATGTTTACCCCTGTGAAGTCATTGGATAACTCAAGTTTCAATGCCTTAGAGCTATTAAGAAAAAAATCCCTCCTGGGGATGGAGCACAGCTAATTTTTAGACCCCCTACCAGTAGAAAAAAATCTTTGTAATACAGGTAATGGTATGAAACATGAAAATTACCCCAGATCAAGGGAAAAAATGAAAATGGAACCCCCCCCCCAAAAAAAAGAGAATTTTTTATACTGGGATAGCCCTTAAACAATTTATGAAGTTTTAACATTACATAAAGTTTGTACCAGTACGTTGTACTAAAATGCAGTTCCATTTTGATTCAGAATTAAATTTTTGGATTTATCATTTACAGATTCTTGGAATCCTTTGATGGATATAATGATTGGAGGAAGAAAAAGAAGTCACCCCCAAGTCTTAGTAGTATTGACTTAAAGCATCACAGTGAAGCAATATTCCGTCTATTAGGTTTTTCATTTACTGCAACATGGGGAACATTGAAAACTGATTTAGAGGATCTAGCAATAGCTTTACAAAACTATGCACTCTATCTAGATTTGAAAAATGCCAAACAACAGTCCTACCATGTATTGCCTCATCCAGTTCGACAAATAAGTGAAAATATAAATGTTCAGTGCAGACCAGCAACACAGGAAAATATGAACATTGACAGAAAGTACTTCCAGTTAGATTCATCAGTTAGACAGCTTGACTATTATCAACCACTATTTTTTGATGAAATGATTCATACACCTGAACCATTCAAAAATTCAGCAGAGAGGTATCGCTTTATTGAAAATATTCAATTGACTAGTTCAATTGATTTGCTGAAATATGACTGTGGAGGTGGATTGGGTGCTATTGTTGCTCTTTGGAAAATCCCAGAAGAACGTACAGGTGGAGAGGCCATTACAGAAACTGCAAAGATGGTTAAACAGCTTGAGTGGAAACTACCAGAGTATCATACTCGACACATGAGAAAACGTTTTGTTGAACTCTTTGGTAATATTGGGGGCACTAAAGTGCCACAGTACATTCTTAGAGGAATATACAAGGAACTGACTTTAGACGCATCAGTGGACCAAAACCCGTCTCTTGATGAACGATTTAGGCAAGCATTACTGGCAGATGACCCAGATTTGATTATTGATTTAAGGCACATGAACACTGGTAGACCAGGAGACACCTTTCAGGTATGCAATATGAATAACAATAACAAACAAACACGGAGGTCCAATAATGTACAATCTAAAAAAAAAATGAAATGGCAGTTCACTCTATATTAAAGGTCTCATTATGATCTCTGAAGGTTTTTTTTAACTCCCTTCAATACTTGCTTGTGCTAGTTATGAGTATATGCGTTCATTCAATGTTGTGTTTTTTTCTGACATATTTGTTCACAGTTTTTATTTGGCGCCATTTACAGCTCTGTATATGGGGCTGTTAAATGCTCTTTTGACACTATTGAAGACCTTAAGGTGAACTCTACTTGTTCGAAATTACAGTTTTCAATATGTGATTAAGTTGTTGTCTCATTGACATTTACCCATTTCCTTTCTTTTTGTATCATGATCAATATATGTTGGAAAGCAATGTGTAAAAGCTTATAAACTGGATTTCCTTTATTTTTTCAGGAATTTTTCAGTGTTCTGGAAAGAAAAGTGGATGAACTAACGGCGGTGGATGACCGTAGGCACGGTGAAGCACACTTCAGTCAATTTATCAGCGTTGCTGACTTGATAAGACAAGTTGAGAAAGAATGTCCACCTAATACTAAGATCCCCAGCGAGTCCTCTGTCTTATTTGCCTTCATGCCAAAGAATACATATTCTCATGCTGCAAAACTCTATAAAGGGAAAATCAATTTGCAGTTTAAAGTTCAGTCAAGACAGATTAGAATTAGTCATCCAGATGAGCACTTTTGTGCAGCCAATTTCAAATACATGAGGGAATATGCAGTTATGAACAGAGATATTTGTTCTTTTTATTGTTTAGATGACAAGTCAAAGGTAGATTATGGCGAGCCAGGGACTGCCATGTCCACAGGAGTAAGAGGGAAAAAATCTCTGGTGCCGTCTTCATCAACATTGGCATGTCTTGACCATGATATGGGCTCCAAAGGTTCGTTGACACCCTCCGTCTTCTTAGAGGTCAATATACCAGAGACGCCAGATGAGTCCTTTTATAGGGGACAAGTTAGTGTAATCCTTAAAGATTCTGTATTTCAACAAAGCACGCCCTTTCGACACGCCCTGGAACTCAAAGAAATCATGAGAAAGGCTGAAGATATCAAACCGATTTTGATGATATATACAGACGGTGGGCCAGATCACCGATGCACATATGATTCCGTGAAGCTTTCACTAATCCTCCTCTTCAAAGCACTAGACTTGGACCTCCTGGTAGCTGGTCGTACTGCTCCTGGTAACAGCTGGGCGAACCCGGCAGAGAGAATCATGGCACTGTTGAATTTGGCCTACCAGAACTGTGCACTTTATAGACAAGAGATGACAAGTCATTTGGAACAAGTTGTCAAGTCATGCAATACTATGTCTGATCTCAGGTCAAAAGCTGAGCGAGTTCCAGAATTGAAAAAGAGTTGGATGGCGTCCATTAGTAGTATGACAGAACTTTTGAATGATCGAACCCAGAGAGTTAAGTTAAAAGATGTTCCATTCCAGACCCCAGATTCGGCATCAGAGGAAGCAGTACAGAATTTCGAAGGTGAAATAAATAGAGTTATAGATGGGAAAATTGTACTGGGGAAATATCAGAAAGCAAATCTGAAAGACAAGCTTGACTATCACCAGTTTCTTGAAAGTCATTGCAAATCTGGTCAATATCTATTTCAAGTAAGGAAATGTGACATTGCCAACTGTTGTCTTCCACTGCGCTCCAACAAGAAACCTGAATGGGTACCAGATCCAACACTGTCAGATGATGATGGTAATCACTACAAACCTTTTACAAGTTGTTTAGGCAAGGAGACCACTGACAAGGACAGACCATCTTTCAGTAACACCACTCTAAGTGCAGTTGCAGAATCAGCTCAGGTAAAATTCATTTATAAACCTATTTTATAAATTAAGTGTCTGTCTCAGTGTCCATCTGTCCATAAGCACAACTGCTAAAACTGAACATATTTCATAGAATCATGCCCATTATTTTACTGTCAGTTTAACCTGTTCAATATTGAATATGAAAAAGGCATGTATTAAAAAAAGTTTGAAGATACCAAGGAAACAATCATAAACTATAATCCAAAGACAGACAAAACCTCGGCCAAAATAAAAAAGACAACACAAACAAAGGTTTACAAAACAACACAGAAAACTAAAGACTGAATGACACGAACCCCACTAAAACTGGGTTGAAATCGTGTGCTCCGGAAGGGTAGGCATTTCCTGCTCCATATGTGACACCTGTTGTGTCACTCATGCACAAAGTTAAATTTGATGGTAGTCGTAAACAGATCGATAATCATCTGTGACACAGACATTCTGTAACCGTCAACTGAGTCATGATGGTGAGCTTAAAACTTTAGAAGTGATGACTTTAAACTTTACATAAGGAACCCTGGTTAAGTATCAAGTTGAAGCTCTGATTTATATCTTTTTTTTTATTACAGGGCTGTAAGAACTCGCTTCTTGTAGGACAAAATGTCAGAGATGTGGTTAGGTGCTCTCTTTGCTCTAAGCCAAGATGTATCTATGCTAAAAAGAATCTTGCATTAAGAGAAGGTCGAATGCTGAAAAGATCCATTGAGAAACAACAATTCATTTGTGGTGCTTTAATTACTTCTGATGGTATGTATATATTAAAGGTTAAACAGGTAATTTCTCTAAGACACATCCAATAATTTCTTTTCTTGATATTGATAGAATTGTGAACATCTTCACAATTCTAATTTTAAAAGCAATTTAGTAGACCTGCCAAAAATGTTACAAGATCTCAATGATTGGATGTGTTTCGTCCTGTTGAGGTTATTGACCCCTACAGTGGATTCAGGACTCCTCAGTTAGAAATCCACCATAAACTTGAGTCAACCGTAAACGGTAAACAAAGTTAGTAGTTAAGTAATATCATGCAAATAAAACTAACAAATACATTCAACTAAACAGTGAACATTGGTAAAACAAAATAACATGCATATTTATAGCAAAGGCATAACATGCATAGTTGCATACATTTGTACATGTACAACTCAAACGCAGGCAGTCAGTTCCTATTTCCAACAGATTGCACTATTTTATGCTTAAATCACTAGTGTTTGAACATTTTCACATAAAATTAAAAGGTCATCAATTTCATTTTATTTTACAGGAGATCACTTGCAGGGAAGCGTTTTTGTTAGACTTCAACTAGCTTGTGAAAGCCCAATAGAATTTGCTTATTACACATCTAAAGTTGGTCGCCCAGATGTGTGTTGCCACTGTGCTGGTGTTAATGCGGAACAAGACAAAGAACTACTGAAACAATTTAGAACTGTGTTGCCAATCTGCAAAAGTCCTAATTGTGTTGCTAAAGGGGCCCTGAAAAGATGCCCAATAAAATAAACCATGCATTGATATAATCTGACAGACTCTAGTCAAAGTTTATGTTTTTGTTTTTGTTGATCATTGTTACCTGTTCATTTTATAATTGTTCAGTGTTTTATCAGTTCATGTTTTGAATAAATTTTAATTCTGTTATCAATACAGTATATTTATATCAAATATAAAGTGTAGTATACCCATGGGTTAACAAAATAGTCACAAATCCAGACGAATGACAATTCAAGAAAACAAAAAAGTTTAGATTGTATGAACTCAAGAAGAAAGCCATTCAAGATATCAAGGTTCACAAAAATCACAAACTATTTTATATAAAATATAATGGACCAAACTCATTACTACACATTTGAAATGTTTAAAGCATATTTTATTAGATTAATAATAGTGCCATGAAACCACAGATGATGCATTGGACAGAAATCTGAAACTTTATATTTTTCCTCCCATTCTGAAAAAAAAAAAAAAATCTACCGACCGACCGACCCATGCTGAAAATAGAGGGTCGGGTGCGGGAAACGAAGATATTTTTAAGGATGGCCTTATGGTATATGTCTTACTTTCATGTATTGTTCTGCACATGTGGACATTATGTTATTTCCCCAACTACTATGCCTGATACCACCTTACTTTGATTTAAAATTGACTATCGTTTATGGAGTAAATAAGCTTAGCTTTGGCTTATTCAGAACATAATGCATTGCACTTTTCTGAAACTGACATAACACTGGACTTTTAAGGTCACAACATCAATTAAAATTATGATTAAAATCACGATTCCAAAATGAGTTGGATTCAGTCCTTGCTGTATTTCACTTTAGCAACATTAAAATTTTTTGCATAGGTTAATAAAGGTTCTAATTACTGTTTTATTTACCTTTATAAATGTTTGGTAACTGATAAAATTACACTTTTCATAGTGGTTTTGAGAAGCAGTCATTGCTTGTTATCATATTTGGTCAAACAATATGCTGCTAATTAGACAAATTTTAATTCCGTCCACTTCTATGTAAGTAATATTAGCAACTTTTCATTTTATGCAGCTACTCTGTTTCACCTCAAGTGGGGATTACAGTTTTGGGGAAAGAACAAGGTTTATTTTCAAGACATAATAATAGATTTCTGTTCATTTCTGTAACGTTTGCAACATTTTTTGGCATTCATTTTAAAATCGTTATTTACGAAAGTTTTACATAAGGGAGGCTCTAAAGACCATAAGCTCTGCCTGAGGATTATGTGATGACCTCTAAATATTAAATCTGGAGATTTTTTTACGAGAATTTGTCTCATGTCTCATCGGCAACATGAAGTACATATAACATGAAACTAAAATGAAAATGAGCGGACATTTCTATATTTTTTTATCTTCTTGCAATAATAATTCTACCCGGGACCTCCAAAATCTAGTGGTAATTATAAAATTGATTGCAACCCTACTTGGTATCATACATTTCAGAAATGCAAACAGTTCTAAT
>JAOXYH010092630.1:0-10666 GCA_028566455.1 Botula fusca
TTTTTGAACACTAGGCTTTCAAGCGTTGCCAGCTATTTGAAAGCATGGCGTTTAACTTTCGCCAGGCCGGTACTGTATGTTTCGCCTTCACTCTGGCAATGTCAGAAAAGCAGTCGCAGAAGCCTGACCTAGGTGTCAATGTCATAAAATGGTCATGGATTCAAGATGTGTTGCTACTGGTGAAAGGACACACCAAGTACCACTGTAGGACTATATTTTTCAACAAACTTGGCTTATCACAAATCTTGACATAACCATACAAAAGTATTTCCAGTCGCTGAAGCATGACCTGCGGGTTAAAGTAATAAAATCACCATGGATGTGCGATGAACTGCTGTTGACCGTGCATGTATGAATCAAATATCACCGACAGATGAGTAGGTCTCAATTAACTTAGCTCATCACAAAACTTAACAATTGTTGATGCTGACGCTGCTGTCGACAAAGCTACACCTATTACTCGCCTTCCGCGACATTCGTCACAGACAAGACAGAAACTGAAAGAGGAGTTTAGCTTATACGCCTGTAGCCGACAATCTCATAATCAACCCTTATGGGTCCCTTGTTTGCAACCTTGTTGCACATCTACATAGTGTATATACATGTAATCATAGTACATGTTTAAAGAATCAAAATGTATTAAATTAGAACTAAAAGAGGACTTTAAAGTCACATGTTTGTATTATAATGTAATTGGCAAATTCCCTGATCATCTACCCCAATGAGCTCCTTATTTGACAATTAGTCCATATCCACACTCTGTTTATAACGATACTGCATAGCAATAAAATGCATAAAAATAAGAAATGAAGAAGTAGTTCGTGTCACACACAAGTGTGACAAACGGACAGACAGACGGGGGCGAAAAACAATATAACCAAAATAGCAAAGCACATGTTTTTCAGCAAAAATTTAACTTCCAGGAACTATTTCTCCTCATGCACATCCTGTGATGGTATACTACTACGTTTTGCAAGGTATTGTTAAAATCCACCAATCCGTGTTCGAGAGATGCGATTATGAGGTTTAAAAATTTCCTCGATTGGCAAAGTAGGTCTTTTTCAATAACTAGAGGCCCCAAGGAGCCTGTATCGCTCACCTGGCATCCACTAGAAACGCAAATTTGGTCAAAATTTATGTCCAATAACTCTTGCAAGGAGTCGTCTGACAACATCGATGAAATGGAGGATTTTGAACAGTGTGAGTTGTAGATCAATTTTGCTTTTCACAGTTTCTTTTTATCTGTTTTTTAAGATAATAGCCAAAAACAGCAAAAATCTTCATAATTTACGTTCGAAGGCCAATACATTGCAACTCTGAAAGCAGTCATCTGACGATTTCAATGTAACGGACATTTTTGTAGGGCTTCACTTGCTGATCACTTTTGCTTTTTACCGTTTCTCTCTATCTGTTATCGTTTTCAAGATATTGGACAAAACAGCAAAAACCGTCAAAATTTATGTTTAAACGCCAATAACCCATGTAAAGTCTGACAGCTGACAATTTCAGTGTATGTAAACTTGTAGAGCTTGACTTGCTGATCATTTTTGCCTTTGACAGTTTCTATCTGTTATCGTTTTCAAGATATCGGACAAAAACAGCAAAAATCGTCAAAATATACGTTTAAATGCCAATAACTCATGTAAGAAGTCGGCTGATAATTTCAATGTAATGGAGCTTGACTTGCTGATCATTTTTGCCCTCCACAGTTTTTCTGTATATGTTACAGTTTTGGAGATATAAGGGGAAATGGTCATTTTACCCCTATGTTCTATTTTTCGCAACAGTGGCCATGTTGGTTGATGGGCAGAGTCATCGGATACAATTTGAGAGTAAATACCCTAAGGATGATTCAGGCCATATTTGGTTTATGTAGGCCTAGTGGTTTCAGAGGAGAAGATTTTTGAAAAAGTTTACGACGGACGGACGACGGACGCAAAGTGATGACAATAGCTCACACTGGCCCTTTGGGCCAGGTGAGCTAAAATGTGACAGACAGAAATTAAATTTCTTCATGCACAGCCTCAGATCGTATACTGTCTTTATGCAAAGTTTCATTGAAATCTACCCATCCATACAGGAGATGTGCTTACATGGACAGACAGGGCAATTCTTATAAACCCCCAAACTGTTTGCGGGGTTATAAAAATCAGCATAGTTGCTTGAACAGCTATCACCGTGGACACAACTCCTATAAAACTCTGAAAAAGGACAATTCTACCAAAGTTTTGTCCAAAATGCCCTAGCAGTTTCAAAGATTTTTAAACATGTACCATAGGGTCCAATGTTAAAAATATGTCAACTGCTGGCAGCTTTCTTCAATGGATGCATGTGGGGGTCATAGAATAATTTTGAAAGAGAACCATCAAAAACCATTCTACCATAAATTGGTGTCAATTGGCCATGGGCAAGCAGTTTCAGGAGAAAATTTCAAAACAATGGGTAAACAGATATAACTCTGAAAGGAGGACCACCTTTGGATCATCCCTGCCATGTGAAAAGCTAACAACAATGGACAACAATGGACACCAAGTGGAAGCAATAGCTCACATACATGTAACTCTTCCGCTCTGGTGAGCTAATAAAACCCCAATACAAACTAGAGCTGTCCTTAAACGGACTAATACCCCCGCCCCGCCAGTTGAACCTAGTACATTGAGGGCAATTGTGGACTGACAGCTGATGTTTGACACATTATCATGGTGGACTGACTATACATGTTTGACTCACAAATTATATTGAACATAGTTATGCACATCGGCAATGGCAACCATCCCCCAAACGTCAGTTCAAAGGGAAAACCTCTTGTTAAATTATGATTAAGTTAAAGTTTACAGTACTCATCCATATAGGAAGTCCTAATAATATGCACATCTCTATAAGGTGATCTTACACTCAGTAAAGTTTCATGCGAATCCTGCAAGTAATGTAGGAGGAGTTGCGGTCAACATAACTTGGACGGACGGACCGACAGACAGAAGGACAAATAGAAAATTCTAATAATATGCACATCTCTATAAGGTGATCTTATACTCAGTAAAGTTTCATGAGAATCCTGCAAGTAATCTAAGAGGAGTTGCGATCAACGTAATTTGGACAGACGGACAGACAGACAGGCTGAAACTTATATACCCCCAAACTGTTTGCGGGGGTATAAATATTTGTAGACCATACAAAAGGCCTCAACATTCACATAAAATCCTTATATACAAACAAGGCCAAGAAAAATAAATAAATTTTCTGGTTCTCATATACTGCAGCTTCGATCAAAAACGGTTGCTGGGTTACCATTCTGCACGTTTGAATTTCCCATCAGTCATAACTGGTGAAATTGAGACAACACACAGCATTTTGGAAATTTTCAGGGGTTACCTATGAGTATATTTACCGGTGAGAAAGTGACGCTCAACCAAACTTGATTGAAAAATATTCAAAAAAATAAATAAAGACAGTGTGTGCCCATAGGCACACAGATTCTTCTGCCAGTTGAACCCCGTTTGTTTAGGGCCATTATGGACTGACAGTTGATGTTTGACATATTATCATGGTGGATGGACTATACATAGTTGACTCAAATTGTATTGGACACAGTTATGTACTTTAGCCGGGAACTGGCCGCCATTTTGAAAATGGCTGACAGTAACTAATTTTCGATATCACCTTTCAACTCAGGATATCATGTCTACTATACGTACCAAATATCATTGAAATCCGTGAAAATCGAAATTTGGGCGGGAAAATGGTGGCCATTTTGAAAATGTTTGCTCCGAAATAATTTCCATTATCGCCATTCAACTCGGGATATCACGTTCACTATAGAAACCATATACGTTTGAAATCCATTAAAATTTAAATTTTGGCATGAAATGGCGACCAATTCAACTGGAAGCAGATGGCGCATAGATCTGAAAAGCGCTTATACGGTAAAACTCATCATAACTAGAGCTGTTCTTAAAGGGTCTAATACCCCCACCCAGCCAGTTGAACCCTATATTCTGCTGCACGGAACTAGAGAGAAATGTGACAAAAATGTACGGACGGACATTGGTGAATCTTAATGTCCCAGTTGCCTAATGGCAGGAGCATAAAAATAAATACAAGCCCTCCCGCATTTTTTTTTAGAAATACCGTATTTGAGAACCATATATTAATTTTCCCTGGCTTAACATTTGAAGCCCATACAAAAATGCACAAACATTCAAGCTAAATTCTAATATACAATTTTGTAGCCCACACAAAACTGACAAGAAGTTCAAACTTTTACCAACCTGTTAACTCTTGGACAGAAAATATAATCATGTAATATGAAACATTTTAAGCCCATAAAAAATGCACAGACATTCAAATAATATCATAAATAACAATATTTGTAGCCGATAGAAAATGCATATATAAAATGAATGAATGTGGTTTAACATCACTTTCAGCAGTATTTCAGCTTCATCAGCAATTTTTATAAATTTTCCTTTGAAGGTTGAGAAAATTGGAATAACACAGACCCAGATACTAGAAATATCATGATCACCATGTCTAATTTCGTTTTGTAACAGGATTGCCACGCCTACTTAGCATTCCACATGGCACATTTAAAACTCTTTAAAAGACTTAAAATTTGAAAATTAACCATACAAACGTAGAATTGGAAATCACCAATAAAAGGAATAACAGACATTTGTTTTCTGACACTGGCTTTATCAGGCTTGGTCATAGGAGTCGCCCTATTGGCTCTTCTTATGACAGCGCCCGACTTTATCAGGATTGGTCACAGGACTTGCCCTATGGGCTTCTTTTATGACTGCGCCTGATAAAGCTAGCTGCGCCTGGTAAAGCCAGTATAACGTAACAAATGCCTTATTCTATATATCTCATGGCGGTCAGGTAAGTTTTAGTTGGGAAGACAGATGGAGTACCTGGAGGGAAAGGCTGAATTTGGGAAGGTAACTGACAAATCTTAGTCACATGCTTCTGCAAGTTGAATGCACCCTTTTTGTTGTTTACAAAGCGAGGAATGAACTCACAACCCAGAGGTGATAGGCTCCAGTGATTATACTGTAAACTAAATACCCCAACCACTCAGTCAACCAGGCCCCCCAAAATGCATATACAGTGGAACCTGTCTAACCCGACACACTGTAGGACCACAAAAATATGTTGGATTAGGCAGGATGTCAGAATACTCAGGTTAAAAATATATGAAAACAGTTTAATTGAGACTTAAAAAGTATGTCAGATTTTACAAGATGTTGGAAAACTCAGGTGTCGGATTATACAGGTCCCACTGTATAGGCATTCAAATATATCTTAATTTATAATATTTACAGCCATTACAAAAGGCACACACATTCAAATAAAATCTTAATTTACAACACTTGTACCCAATACAAAATGCCCAGGCATTCAAATAAAATCATATTTACAATATTTGAACTCATATAAAATCATTAAAATGCAAAATCATTCAAATAAAGTCATACTATACATTATTTGTAGCTAATACAAATGGCAAGGACATTCAAATGAAACTACAATATATTATTTGTAACCCACACAAATTGAAAGAATGTACAAACCCTACAAACCTCCTGTGTAGTGAGAAAAATGAAAACCTACAATGCAACTTTTGGGCCAGAAAATTCAATTGCAGGGCACTTTTGAAAAAAAATAAAGACACATGTAGTTTCTGTATGTCCGTTTTAGCATGCCATTTTGCACACTTTATCCTGCAATGAAACGTTTTAGTGACCAAATAAGGGGTCGAATAAAGCTACTTGTTATTTGGACATTGTCCTAATAAAGCCTTGATTGTGACGTCACAGTCATCAATCAAAGGTTACATCTAATTTGCAAGATTTATCTCTCCTGTTTGCAAAAATTGGAATTAAACTTTTTTACAGAGATTTGTGTAAAGCGACAGCATTTGAGCTCATGCAACAAGCACAAATTGTGTATTACAATAATTCATATTGAAAAAATATACTCCCACAAAAATTTTCACCAAAGAGAAAAAATAATATTAAACTAGAGGAACACCTGAGCCTGTATGGCTCACCTGGTATACCTGATACTTTAAACAGTTTCTTATATAAGCAGGTCAAAATGTAGCTACATGTATGCTGGCAATTAGAAGACATTTCTATTTTAGGTCAAAATGGTCCAGTACTTTCAGATGACCTTTTGGCAGAGCTTGATTTGCTGATCATATTTGCTGTTCAGTTTTTAAGATATTAGAACTAGCAGCAAAAATCGTCAAAAAATCTACGTTTCAAGATGCATAACTCATATGATTCGTCTGAGGATTTCAGGCTAACAGAGACTTGTGTAAAAAGCTTGACATGCTGATCATTTTTGCTTTTCACAGTTTCTCAATCTGTAATTGTTTTTAAGATATTAGTCAAAAACAAAAACCATCAAAATTTTCATGTCATGGACCATTACTCATATAAGGAGTTGTCTGATGATTTTGGGGTAACTGGGACTTTTTAGAGCTCAACTTGCTGATCATTTTTGCTTCCTACAGTTTCTCTTACCTGTTATTGTTTTCAAGGTCCTGGCCAAAACAGCAAAAATTCTCAAAATTTCTAGGCAATGTGGAGGCTTTTGTCGGGCTTGACTTGCTGATAATTGTTGCTTTTCATAGTTTCACTCTCTCACTCTGTATTATTGTTTTCAAGATATTGACAAAAACAGCAAAAATTGTCAAAATTTACATTTCAGGGGCAAATAACTCATGTTAGGAGTTGTCGGACAATTTCAGTTAATGGGGACTTTTGTTGAGTTTGACTTGCTGATCAGTTTTGTTTCTCAGTTTCCCTCTATCTGTTATCATTTTCAAGATATTGGTCAAAAATTGTTAAGATTTATATTTCATGGGCCATGCAAGGAATTGTCTGATGATTCCGAGGTAATGGAGACTTTAGCAGAGCTTGATGTGCTGATTATTTTTGCTTTTCACAGTTTTCTCTTTTAGTTTTGGAAATACATGTATAAGCCAAAAATGGTCATTTTACCCCGATGTTCTATTTATAGCAAAAGCAGCAATTTTCTGTTCATCGACGGACATGCCAGATATAAATTAGAATCTAGGGACCCAGTAATATTTATGGGCAAGTTTGGTTTAAATCAATTTAATAGTTTTAGAGAAAATTTTTAAAAGTTTATGCCAACTGACGATGGATGCCAAGTGATGACAAAAGCTCACCCTGACCTTTGACCAGGTGAGATAAAAACTCTCATATGCCTATAGTAGGCTATAGGACTTATACCTGCTGAAATGGGAGATAAATCTTACACATGGGAGATAACACTTGTTGGACTCTTCTTCTAGGTTTTATTTGCCAAATATTATAGCTCAAATTCCCATTCAATAATTTTGTTGACAATATGTTAAAATTTTCATCCTAAAATCTAGAAATTTATTATTGATTTTTTTATATTATTTCAGGAAAATTAATATCTGCAATTTTATCAAGGTAATTCTTACTAGATCGACAAAGGATTTGGCATGTATCAAATCATTTTATGAACAGGATGATCGTTCAAAGGAGAAAAAAACCAGTATACTCAACAAACTTTACGCTTAAACAAAGGCATGCCTACTATGAGGATTTTATGGCAAAATATCCCAAAATGAAAATTGATTTCGAAGTTTTCCAGAAAAAAAAATAAACGCCTAGAGAAATACATCTATGAGAAGAAATACTGGAAAAAAATGGGGAAAATGATGAAAAAATTCATTTATGACCATTTTTCATTAAAAGAATGGATGAAACTTGAAAATTCTGAAAAACAAAAACATCAACTTGAAAATTGTGTGCCATGCAACACTATCCACATCAAGTTTTCCCAACTTCACGTGTCCACAACAGACTTTTCAACAAATATTTACCAAGAATGTGAAAACGCAACACAACTAATTGAAGTATTGAAGTAGTATCACCGACAAGTCAAACAAAAAAGAAAGGAATCAAAGTTATCAAATCGGTAATAAATATAGTTCAACCAATTGTAGAGGAAAAACTCAGTGTTAAATTTGAAAACAATTTGTCAAAATCTATCCATTTACAACCACAGTCAACACCAACAGAACAACGTAGGGAAATATAAAGGACACTCAATGAAAGTAGGAAAGAAATTGAAAAATCTTTGACCGAAAACAACAATGACGTCATAAATCTGTTATCGTCGGGTAAATCATTCACCCAGTATAATAATGACCGTCTAAACTCTGCATTTGAAACCAAAACCGATGCTTTATCCAGGACACAGACAACCCTGAATATGGAAGCAAGAGGAAAGGCTGAAAAAGTTCATCATGGCTAATTTAAAAATTATGATTTCAAAAAACAAGAATTTCTGGAAGAAATCAGATCAAAAGCGCCAGGATCCAGAATCAACTGGTCACAAATGGCAACAAAATACAATGTTAAAATAAACTCAAAAAACCTAGCAATGGAGGGAAAATACTTAAAGAATATGCAAGAGCTAACATCGTAAATGTTTTTGCATTCAACACAGACAGGCGAGTCAGCAACAGAGATTACATAAGAAGAGTTCGGAGAGCCAAAAAAGTTTGGATTGCCAATAAGAGACTTACCATGCCAATACCTAGGACAATAAAATCAGTAAAAAATGAGATAAAAAACAGCTTGAAAGTATTTAACATGAATGTATATCGAAAACTTGTGTCGTGTTGTTAGAATTTTTATTATTACCAAAAGTTTCAGAAGTGAATAGTGTTTAACAGTGCGTTTGTTATCTAAAATACTATTGATACCTTTTTTGAGGTATAACGATTTCAATAAAGGTCTCTTTTGTCAAATTTGATATATATATATATATATACACCACTAGCAGATCGGATCAAACAATTTAAAAAAAGGGGCTGGTCTTCCGAAAAAGGGAATTTTAACATGATTTTCAACACTTATTCTAATAATTATGGGTTCGGACCCCGGAACACCGCCTCAACCATCAACCTCCACATACATACAATGTACATGTATAGAAACAAAAATGATGACCCGCTTAATCTGAAAATATCTTCAAAAATATTTTGTTTATACCGAGGTAAATAAAGCATCGCAGAATGACTTTTAGTATATAAAACAAAAGCCATCCCAACGGTATCACAACAGTCTTCACAAAAGTCCATAAAATCTTTAAAACGGTCCAGATACCAAAACACAAATCCCAAAGCTGGTATACAGGATAAACAATTAAGGACTTCAAACAATAAAATAGATCTGGAATCAACAATACCAAAATGTCTTTGAGTACAGCATACAATTCCAGAATAGCTCTTTGAAT
Source organism: Botula fusca (assembly GCA_028566455.1). Classification (NCBI taxonomy): domain Eukaryota; kingdom Metazoa; phylum Mollusca; class Bivalvia; order Mytilida; family Modiolidae; genus Botula; species Botula fusca. Next base: position 9,307 of record JAOXYH010092630.1, read on the forward strand.
TCCGTTACTAATTACAGCTGCTATTTGCAAAATCAATGCATAGAATTCTGAAATAGTTTTAAACAAGAACACAATAACACTTATTTCGTCAGAGACGAACTGTTTAGCTCCTTTTAGGAAGTCGTCCATTATCGGTGTTATTTTTTCAACATCGACAAGCATGACAAGTATCCGTACTGTTTTGTTTTGTACAACATCAGAGCCGAATTGAAACGCCGGTAAAACTGCAGTACATGTGTACCGGACTCCGAGGTCACAGTACACCACCAGAAATGGCGATGCAAAGATTAAGAGGCAAACTATCACTCTTTCATCCATTTTCCGTCGTGTTTTACCTATAAATTATAAATTTATCATGAAGAAAGAACATTTTTCAATAATACAACTTTCTTTGAAAAATTGAAAAAATGAAACACGTTATCATACAGTTATTATTATCATCATATTGCGAGTTCTGTATGTACGTTTCACCTACATGTAGCTGAGTCTCTCAGATTTTGGTATGTCTTGGAAATGGAATAATACGAACAGAAAGTCATATTGAAATTTTGATTTAGATATACATTGTACATGTAAGTACGGCAAATAGATTCTGTGGCAAAAGGGTTTCAAATGTTATCGTTTGTTCTCTACTCGTGTGGAAATTGATGTTTTTGGACAAAAGTTAAAGTTGTTGATGGGTACAAATAGCACATTTCCAGTGATTGAAAGTAAATTATTTTTCTGTATTATGTAAAGAGTGTATACTCAATAAAATTGGTTTTCATATTAAAAAATTTTTGAAAACCTGAACCGCTAGGATGAAAAACGGTTATAATGGGGAAAGTACATGTAATAGTCGGTTTCCCCATATGAGTGGAGCAACGCTGAACTTTAGGTAACATAAAAAATCCGAAATACACAAAAGTTGCCGTTACAACGTCTATTTAATATTTCATGGAAATCATGTTTTTTGCTTTTTTAGTATTTTATCCAAAAAAAAAAAAAAAAAAATGAAATGTGAGGGACTCAGTTCGGTGAAACGTATTTTAGTACTATAACTTTGACTACATTTTTTCTATTTCTTGGCGGGTATATTTGATTATTACTGAATTAATTTCTAAAACAAACAAAAAAATCACAATACAAAAAAAAACACAAGTAAACACAAAAGAACAAAACAAAAAAAAAGAAAAACAAACAAAAGAACAAAACAAAACATAAAAACAAAAAACAAAACAAAAAACAAAACAAAAAAACAAAACAAAACAGAAAAAACAAAACAAAACAAAACAAGAAAAAACAAAAAACAAAAACACAAAAACAAAAAACAAAAAAAAAAGTTTAAAAAAAACAAAAAAAAATAATAAAAAAAACAAAA
>JAOXYH010092741.1:0-10666 GCA_028566455.1 Botula fusca
TATATTTTGTATTTGGATTTTACCTTTTAAATGTGGCTTTACCTTATCATTTTACCAATTTGGCCACACCGCAACATTCATTATTGTTGTAAACGGTAGCATCCGCGTGCTTGAGGTGTATGCCTTTTGTGGGTATTGGAATATGTATTGGGAAGACGCATTATACATCTTTTCAACACGGGAAATTACTTGAAATCTGAACTTTATTATACATTTCAGGTTCGCTTTTAACGTTCATTTAATACGTTTGGTTGTCTTCAGCGCACTCGTTTGTAAAACATAACATAAGAACTGATCATGTCTTCCAAGATTTTGGCCACAAGTGTGTCTGATGAAGGTTAATCTAGAAAAGCGCTTCGCACGCAGTTAAATTGGCCCTAATGATATACGGTTTATTTGAAATGTTATACAAGATGTGAGCTGCTGTCTTTCTGACTCATGCCCATATTCTTTCTAGTATATATCATATGCAGTTCGTGTACATGGAAGGGGAGATTAGTGCTAATATCATCAATGGAGCTTTGTAATTTCAATTACTTTCTCTAATTTTAGTTTGTTGACACTGCGGCAAAAGGTGTGTTATTTAGTTGTCAAGGTAATATTGGTATTTAATTTTTATCGTGCAATCAAAGTAATACCGCTTATGTTATTTCCTTTATCGGTTGAAACGGAATCGGAGAATGGGAAAGTACTGAATTATTTAGAATTTATCTTCATATCAAATACATGTAAATAATTGTTTCCCGCAGGAGTAATCATCTTCTGTAACAAACAATATTAGAACGGTAGGAAGTTTTAAAATGTTACAAAGAACCATTGGATGTAACCTACAGACATGTCATGAGTAATTAACCCGGCATGTGTTTCTAGAAAAGCAGAGGACGCTTACCCTGCTGGTGCATCTGGGCCCAGTTGTTCAAAAGTTAACCACATTTTTCAAGGTGAAAGATTAGCGAACTACATGTAACAACCACATGAAATTTTGCATAGATGTAGAAATTGAGAAGATACACTCCCTTGCAAAATTGTAGAATTGTAATATATGTAGTTTTGCTAATCTTTAAGTTGAAAAACGTGGTTAACTTTTGAACAACTTTGCCCAGGTCCATGCTTCCAGTTTTTGGTGGAGTCCGGGTTTTTTCATTAATTTTTAGTTTTGCATAGTGATCTTAATTCAGTTTTTGTGTGTTCCGTATGGTGTTTGTCTTTATTTTCTTGGATTTGTCTTCGCTCCTGGATTTTCATTTTTTGATTGTCTTCAAACCGCGATTTCCCCCCGACTTCTACTGTACAGACAAATATTATGTTAAAATCAGTCCTAACATGGTAAAATCGGCATGACCAATACTGGTGTAAAAACTTTACTCATATCGTGACCTGATAAACACGGCTTTCGGATCGGGGCAATACGACTTTCCGTATTGTCCCGGTCCGAACGACTTTACGTATTGCTTCGCGTTCTTACCTCCGTTGATTATTTAATAAAAGTGTTACAAACTGTTGTTTCTGTATTGGCCGTGGTATAGATTCGAGGTTGGCTGTATTGCCCCGAGGCCCGAATGGCCGAGGGCCAATATAGCCAACCAAGAATGTGTACCAGGGCCAATACAGGAACAACCAGTCCGTAACTAACTCCCATAATTCAAGCCGTTTACGTATCCGATTCTCTCCTTCTATAACGGCTTGAAGGCGATACGTTTCACATGCGCATCATGTATTATGACGTTAGTTGTAAACATCTAGAGAAAGGACATAGAAAACGTGACAAGGAACGCTTTAACCCTTACTATGTCAAAAAGCCTAAATATAGGCTTTTTGTACTCCTTTCAAACGCCAACGCCTATTTTTAGGCTTGACAACTGTTGCTGACCACGATTGTTCCGTCATAAAGTTCATGGCGTCATAGACGTAAATCATAATAGGTTGAGGCTCTCGAAAGGTAATTTCAGCGTGACGCGCTGCATTGCTAAATTTGAGGAAATATGTAAGACTGAGACGAAATTTTGCTACGAATTGGAACATGTGGAAAAGAACCGTATGGTTGCATGAAGATGCAATATCTTGATAATATATATATATATAAATTATAGGCTGAATTCAGGTGTACATGTATATTCTGTTATAATTTATTGACTAAATGTACGTGTCTCTTATTTTATCTATATCAACTGGACAATTTTAGAGGTATGGAGATTAATACATGTACATGTATAATCGATAAATGGGCAAAAGTGAAATTTACATGTAGTACAAATGATATGTTTTTGTTTGGTTAAACGTAAAAAAAGCAACAAAATCCTGATATAACCGCAGTAACTGTTACAATTAATTCAAGAAAAACAATACTTTATGCAATAAAAACTTCTACTGAGGACCGTATCAGGATTTACAGACTTGCAAAAACCTGTATACGGACCATGTGTCTAGATACAGGTCCGTATACAGGTCTTTTGTCAGTCCGTAAATCCGATACGACCCTCATTAGAAGTGTCTATCACTTTTTATTCCATTGAACAAATTAGCCAAAACAAAACATCTTCCAGTATTCCTGCAAGATAACTCAAATGAAATGCCTGTACCATCACAAAACCAGGAATTAAATAATTATAGTGTATTTTATAGGGAATTAAAATATTTTTCTTGTTTTCCTGTGTATCGTGATCTCGGCTGTGTTTAATGCATGTGACGTGCTTGAGCGGGCTGTATTTCACAACCGGGCTCTATCAGGTTTCGATACAGATCGGACAGTGATACAGACCGCTCAGCCTACTGATTTTGGACTGGAAATAGTTGAATCTTAAAATACAACATACTATCGTGAAGAAGACTCAAATTTATGTTGAATACGTATATTAAACTAAAGCAGTCGTATACAAGGTTTAGAGTAGCGTAATCAAAGCAATGACGTTACGTGACAACCAGAGTTGGCAACGGCGCCAAATATAACTTTAAATGTTCATGTAATTCTCGACATTCTCCGGCCGCAGAAAGTGGCTCAATTACTAAATAAATGAAAAAAAAAATACTAGACCATTAAACACAAATTTGCACTTGAAATTAATGTCTATGCTATATGTATACAAATTGAAAAGAATCACAGTCACTTTGTCCACTTTCTGATATTGTCCATTGCGTTGGTGTTTGCTGTTCTTTCACATGTTCGTATCGTTGTGGTGGTATCTTCACTGTCGCGTTCACAGATCTCAAGTGGGTACATTTTGATGATCGGTCTATTCATTACTGAGTTCGATGTTCTCACTCGGGCGGATCGCACTAGTTCATCTTTACCGAATACAAGTTCTTCAATTACGCCAAGTTTCCAAGTTGAGCGTGGTAAATTGTCATCATGTATTTGCACAACATCACCGATTTTCACTGATTGTTTATTATTACCTGATACTCGGTGATACTCTCTTAAAGAAGTAAGATAGTCATGTTTCCATCGGGAAAGGAAATGTTCAATAAGTTCAAATTTTCTCTTCACTTGTGCGTTTAATGATTCACGATTGTTCTTATACGTTTGGTTTGTGTCACTGTCTTCATCGGTATGTGCATAAGGCAACGGAAAAGATTGTATTTGTCGTCCATACAGTAAATGCGAAGGTGTGAGAGGCTCCGGGTCAGAAATGTCTGTTGAAATATATGTAAGTGGTCTATTGTTCAAGTTGGCCTCTATCTCTGTAATCAACGTTTGTAGTAATGAATAGTCAATGTATGCACGTCCTAGTGTTCTTTTCAAGCAATTCTTCGTGAGACCCACAAGACGTTCCCAAAAGCCCCCGTACCATGGGGCACGACGTGGTATGAATTTCCACGAAGTTCCATATTCGGACAACTTGCTGTTTACACTTTTAGACTCCGTTAAGTTCCTTATGTTCTCCGCGGCGGCAACAAAGGTAGTCGCATTGTCGGATATCATTATCTTTGGAATAGATTTTCGACTAACGAATCTGCGAAATGCAAGTAGAAAAGATTCTTCAGTGAAGTCTGGAACTGTCTCTAAATGTATTGCTCGAGTATTGGCGCAAGTGAACAAACAAATGTACGCCTTCCTGTCGTGTCCGTTTTCTCCCTTAACGTGTAGTGGTCCACTAAAATCTACCCCTGTTACACTAAATGGTGATTCCGATGAAAGCCTGTCCTTTGGTAAGGGTGGCGGATCAGGGTAAGCCTTTCCAGAAACTTTCCTACAACTGACACATTTACGGATAACGCAACCAACTTCTTGTCTTGCTGACGGTATCCAGTAGTTTTGTCGTAAGTTAGTTACCGTGATGCCTATTCCTGAATGCAGATTCTGTATGTGAATGTCTGATATAAGTAGTGAAGTAAGTCTGTGCTTCGATGGTAATAAAATCGGAAATCTGGCATTAGCAGGTAACGGTGCATTGTTGATACGACCTCCACATCGGATAACTCCATCGTTGTCTAAGTATAATCGAAGTTGTCGAATAAGATTGTGTCTAGAACTTGACGAAAGACAGTCCAAAACTTCACTATATTTCTGACGTTGTACAGATTTGATTAAATCCATGGTTGCATTTCCAACTTCCACCGGTAATAAGTATTCCGTAGTCCGACTGTTGACTTTTCCAACACGGCAGTTTCGTATAAATCTTTGTATGTAAGCCACAATATGCACGACGTTTCGAAATGTGCTGTACTTATTAATGTCCACAATATTCAATACGTTACGCTGATTTTGCGTAGTTTCCTGTAAAGTTCCTGCAACGTTGTCGTTTTATGAAGTGACTAGTACAGTTGGTCCACTAACGGTGTTTTTCGGCCATTCTGTTTCGTTTTTTAACCATTCTGGGCCATGTCTCCATAAATTACTCGATTTCATACTTTCATAAGACAGTCCACGTGATAGAAGATCCGCTGGGTTGCATTCCGCAGGGCAATAATGCCATTTGTGATCCTGTGTGAGCTTCTTAATTTCGCTGACGCGGTTTGCGATAAATACTTTGAGATTTTTCTTGGAATCAATCCAGTGCAACACGATCTGGCTGTCACTCCACATGATGCATTTACTAACCTTGTGTAAACTCTTGAGTATATGTGATGACAAGCGTGCTCCTATTAAAGCGGCCATAAGCTCGAGTTGTGGTATGGTTAGTTTGCTACTCGTGTTTTAGCCATTACAAGTGTAGATTCGTCTCCGTTTACCAAATATGCGCAAGCTCCATACGCAACTTTGGTCGAATCCGTAAACACATGTAAAGCAGTTTCTATGTTCATATTGTCCTCAAAATAACGTCTCGGGAATTCAATGTACTGACAATTGTCTAAGTCAGTACAAAGTGTAAACCATTCTGATTTCATTTCGTATGGTATTGTTTCATCCCATCCAACTTTTCTGCTCCATAAATCTTGTAGAAATATCTTACTGCGAATGTTTACTGGGCTTAATAATCCAAGTGGATCAAATATTTTCGACGATCTTCTCAGTATTTCACGCTTTGTCATTCTATCATCCGTTAGACAAGGTACTGTTTTGTATCCAAAGCAAAGGCGGTCATCTTGAATTTTCCATCTCAATCCTAATACTTTGATCGAAGTATCATCATCATTTACGTTCTTTGATTTGGCTAGTTTGTTGAGTGTGTCAGAATTAGAGGCCCAGGATCGTAAATTGAACCCTCCGGTTTTCATCAACGTTCTTGATTCTTGATAAAATTTCAATAGTTCTTCTTGTGACTCGAATCCTGCCATTATGTTGTCAACATATAAACCAGACTCTATGATATCTGCTGTGTGACTCGAATTTTCACGCAAATGCTTCAGTAGCGTGGCATACAGTATGAAGGGTGAGCATCTTGCTCCAAAGAGTATAGCTTTAAAGCGGTATGTGATTAATTCTGAGGTAGTATCAGAAACGTCTTTCAACCAGAAAAATCTAGTCATATCCCTGTCATTTTCATCAAGTCCAATTTGTAAAAAGGCTTTCTCGATATCCATTACAACTGCATATTTGTGATCTCTGAATTGTAGCAATAGTTTCGAAATGTCATTTAATATCGGAGGATCCTCTCGTAAACAGTCATTAAGGCTGAGCGTGTCTGATGACTGTCGGCAGCTACAGTCGTACACGATTCTGACTGGTGTCGTAGCTGAATCCTTCTTAACAGGATGATGCGGTATATAATGTGCCTTTTCTGTATTACTCTGTGGGTTTTCAATTTTCTCGATAAAACCTCTCTTCTCTTGATCTTGAATAATTTCATCGTATTTCAGAAGAAGGTATGGATCTCGACTCAATCTTCTAATTACATTCTGCGTCCTGTGTTTCGCTATATCGATGTTGGACGGAAGTGGTTGATGATCATCTTTCCAGGGTAATTTTGCGCTGTATTTAGCTCCATCATACGATATATTTTTGGAAATAAAACTCTCCAGATACTCCTCTTCTGTGGTTTCCTTATTCTCCGATGATATTCCTAGCGACTCGAGTTTCCAAAATTTCTCCAGGTCACATTCTTCCTCCTTATGCGAAATAAGTATGTTAAGTGCAGATGTAGTGTAACTGTCGGATGGTTTTTGTGTTGGACCGGAAAGCAGATACCCAATTCTGGATTTCACTGCAGTGGGACCTTTTCCTCGCACTATCTTATCCTCTATAAAATCCCAATAAAAGTCAGCTCCTATCAACAGATTTACGCAAAAGGCATCTTGTCCTGGAAGTTGGTGAGCAAGTTTCAATCCACGTAAGTATGGCAGTCTTGTAATCTCAGCTGTATGTGTTTGTATTGGCGAAGCTATTTCCGGTACTATAAGTACATTCACCGGAATGCGGTCTCCATCATCTGTCTGTACGTTTATTTTAGCTGTATTCAGATGGCGTACGTCATTGTGCCCTCCTCCGAACCCCGAAATTGATATTGCCTCTGTTCCTTGTGGTTTCAGTTCAAGTTGATTAGCGAGATCCTGTGTTACAAATGAGCGCTGGGCTCCTTCATCAAATAATATGTTGGCGTCCATACTAACATTGGAATCAGATTGAACTGTAGCGATTGCAGTTTTCAGTAAAACTTGCGAAGACGTAGTACAATGCATGGCTGATGTGTTGCTTGGAACTTCTTGCTTATTGTCACTCACAGATACATGTTCATGACTGACGAGTCCTGTTGCTGGAGGCTGTTTCTTGGTTACACAAATACTGGTGTGGTGTTTTCGTCCACATATTTTACAAGTGTTCTTAGATCGACAATCAGAAACTCTGTGGTTACCTAGGCAGTTAAAGCATGCCTTCTTTTGTTTCAGTATTTCGATGCGTTCTGTTTGAGTCTTTACTTTGGTGCATGAATTTGGAGGGTGTACTTCTCCGCAGTATATACACGATCTTCTGGTACGATTGTCTACATCATGTCTCGGTGCTTTTCTAGCTTTGTCAAATACAGTGTTTGTCTTTGCTAAATACACAGTGCTATGTGCTGGCTCATCATAATTCAAATTGGTTGTTTTTGCAGTTTCCATGATTCTTATTTCTTTAAACATACCTTCTCTGAGTTCATTCAGTGTCCAGTCTCTAAGACCATGCTCTCTTGTCAAATTCTCCGTAATTCTGTTTGGAAGTTTGTTCAACATCACTGGTACCAAAAGGGCTCCGTAAGATTCTTGATTTTGTCCCATGGACTCTAAACCTCTGATAAGTGTCTCTGATCTGTCGTAAAACGCTCGACATGACTGTACAGTATTCATGGGTGCGGGTAGTTCTAATAGGAATTGCATATATTTGTGTACGATCATCTGTGTTTGTCCAAAACGCTCATGTAATAATTCGATAGCTCTGCCGTAATTTGCATTTGTAAGTGCGAATCCCGAAACTGTATTCAAGGCGTCACCCTGTAGAAGTGATTTCAGATATGTAAATCTCTGGGCATCGGACAAGGAGTAGTTTTTATGGACTGCTGTTTCATACGAATCCCAAAATGCGTGCCAATCCAGGAGATTTCCGTTAAATTTTGGGAGTTCTAACTTTGGTAATTTATGAAACTGACTTCCGCTACTGTGATATGACATTGTTGGTTCATGAATGTGTTGTGAGTTAAACGACGACGTCTGGTTTCTGTTTGTGTCAAAGTTCTGAGCTAAAGGGTTTAACGAACTCTCTGATACTAGTAATGGAACTGAGGAACTGGCGTGTATCGGAGCTGAGGAATAAGCGTGTGCGGGAGCTGAAGAGCTGGTGTGTGCGGGAGCTAAATACTTACGCATCTTGCGTATTTTCATCTCTAAATTTAACGAATATTCATCTGATTCGGAAATTTCCGCTTCTAAGTTCTCTTCCGTTGATTCTCCAATAATTTCACTTTCAATTCCGATAACAGTTTTTGTTTTTCCACAATTGCATCTAACACTGTTGAAAGTTCATCATTGTCAAGTTCACCACTTGTTTTTCCGTCGTCGAATTTCTTCAGTAACTTAGTAAGGACGCTTCTGTGGCCCGATCTAGTTGATTTTAGCTTTGTCGACATTATCCTGCGGTCACGGCACCATAATATCGTGAAGAAGACTCAAATTTACGTTGAATACGTATATTATAACTAAAGCAGTCGTATACAAGGGTTTAGAGTGGCGTAATCAAAGCAATGACGTTACGTGACAACAAGAATTGGCAACGGCGCCAATTATAACGTTAATTGTTCATGTAATTCTCGACATTCTCCGGCCGCAGAAAGTGGCTCAATTACTGAATAAATGAAAAAAAATACTAGACCATTAAACACAAATTTGCACTTGAAATTAATGTCTATGCTATATACAAATTGAAAAGAATCACAGTCACTTTGTCCACTTTCTGATATTGTCCATTGCTTTGGTTTTTGCTGTTCTTTCACATGTTCGTATCGTTGTTGCGGTATCTTCACTGTCGCGTTCACAAATCTCAAGTGGGTACAGTTTGATGATCGGTCTATTCATTACTGAGTTCGATGTTCTCACTCGGGCGGATGGCACTAGTTCATCTTTACCGAATACAAGTTCTTCAATTACACCAAGTTTCCAAGTTGAGCGTGGTAAATTGTCATCATGTATTTGCACAACAACACCGATTTTCACTGATTGTTTATTATTACCTGATACTCGGTGATACTCTCTTAACCCTTTCGGTGCCAAAGCGACATATTTGTCGTTTGGGCGTTGGCTGCCAAAGCGACAATTATGTCGTTTGGACGTTGACTGCCAAAGCGACAAATATGTCGTTTAATTCAGCAAAGTTTTTATTCTTGTCATAAAGGTTTCTGTTTCTCTTAAAATAAACTCCTTTTTACATAATTATGTTACGGCCAGATTTGTTTTTCGTGACGTCATACATGTCAACGTCACTAATGCAGTGACGTCATAAAGTGTATTACATCAAAATGACACGCAAGTTCGTCTGTACTTTTGGAAGAATCTTTGTGCGACTTTCTCGTTCTAGTATTTCTTTACTAGATTTCTGTCAAGTTTTAATTTGATATTTCTCTTCAGTTTGAATTTATATATTGTTCTAATTTACGTTTATTAAAAAGCACATATAGCAAATAGAATTTTGTGAAAAAAAATTCTTTGAATACAAAGATAAATAAATAAATAAATAAATAATAGCAAGTGAAAGAAATAGAACACATAATTATTTATTTACTTTTTACTTGAATAAATTGCTTTTTTAAATGTATGTGTGTCAAAGGGAGGATCTGGTGCAGACATTTTTCATATTCGTTGAATGGGAACATTTCACTACAGGGATACTATGTTGAACAACAATAAGCATCTGCAGAAAAACCGATTTCTCAAATAAAATGGACAAAAAAATTTCTTGTACGATATTGTGAAACATCTCTAGAGGTGTTACCGTGTTCTACAGCAAGAGACACGTACATGCGTCTTATTTCTATTTCTGTCAGTATGATATGAATATGAAAAATGTTGGAGACACATATACGCAAACAACTGGGCATTCAAACAATTGGTTTTCACCGATTTGTTTATTATTTTAATACGTGGTGTTGATATACGTTTTTTTCTTTGAATGCGTGAAGTGAGGATAAAAAAAGAAGAAAAATGATAAAAAAAGACCGATTAAAATACAAATCATGTGTCCAACGCTACGCTCACAAAATACATATGCTGTGTCTTACGCTATGTTCACAAGTTCTGAAAGTAGCTCTGTATTTCAAACAGACTGGGGAAAGCTTCATTTGATAAAGTTCAAATTGCATCGAACAAAATGTGAATACTCGCATATAAGCCATGATGTGTATGATGAGTAACTAAATATCACATTCAATTTTCAACAATACTTGCGTTTCTTTCAAAAAATAAATATTTTTTTAAATAAGAAAAATAAGAAAAGATCATCTTAGGACAGAAGGGCATTTTGGGGGTTTAAGAAGGAATATCGGACAATACATGTTCTACATTGGCCGCTAGAAACGTGGGTTAGCATGCTTATTTATTTATTTGCCGCTTTCCTTTAAGTATTTTTTTTCTAAATAATAACAACTAGGAGATCACTAAAATTAGCCAATTTTATTACTATTATTTTTTCATTTATAACATACAACATTCCACGTAGAAAAATTCAACTAGGGTCAAGTATCGGGAATCCTTTAAAAATTTAATTCCAGTACAAATCTTGCAATTTGTTCTTCCAACTACATAGTCGAAATACTGAATTTAGCAC
>JAOXYH010092852.1:0-10665 GCA_028566455.1 Botula fusca
AAACACAAAAAGACAAAACACCATAAAAACCGAGCAAAAAAAAAGGAAAGAAAAAGAAAACGAAGGGACAAGCAACTAAATAACTCTTGAACGTTTCAAAGCTAAAGAACAAGGTAATTTAATAGTTTCGCACGCACATCATTTCCTTGATGTTACATATGTTGCCTTTGTTTATGCATTGTTTTGATGCAATACCTCATGCTTTCTGTCATGAAAGTATAATGTACAGGAAAATGAAAATTTATATATAGAGAAGAAAAATCAAAACAATCTAATAACATCATATGCAATAGAAAGACTGTTTCTATCATTAACCAGCATGATAGATGAACAGAAAGATCAGGAGAATTAACCAGATCAATTTTATGCACAGGTATCGTGTTTCCTGTTAAATACAGAAATAGAAAAAATGTCAAGCACTGCACTTAAACCATTTTTCCATACTCAAATGCTTGAACAGGGCAGAGAAGGTATCTTGAACATTTTGAAACAATAGAGCACTTATATGATTTGTGTTTACAATTATCATATGGGTAATTAATACTGTGTAAAACATGATATTTTGGAATAAGTAAATTTTTTTATATCAGAAATAATACTTTCCAATTTAAATTTGAACCCCTCTAATCTTGCGTTTCTCTCCACAGTTGCCACCTCTTGTATGTGTAAATCAAGTTTAACAGCAAAACCAAGTCGTTATGTCACTTTGGAGCTATACATAATATGATGAAATCAAACTTGATTTATAAATTAATCATTGCTGAGTCACTGTCATCCAGAAACAAATTATGTACTTCGTGTTATCATAAAGAATGGAATCATATTCATGGAATCATTTTTCCTGAAATGGTGTTTTTGTTAATTACGTTGTGTATTTGTTTAAGTTAAAAGTATTACTTTTCACATTGAGTTGCCAGTCATGAAACTATAACTAATTCAGAATTTCAAAGCTACCTTTTCAAACTTGATTGTAATGAAATCAGTTTTAGTTTATTTGATATACTTAAGACGAAACACGGGAAAATGCTTCAAACACATGAAAAGGAAAGATGAGCTCGTAGAATGTTCAATGACTATAATTCTTATGACAGCAATGAACGGTTGAAATCTAAACTTTAGAATAAACGTGAATATTTTCAACTTTTTAATTGTGAACTTTCCTTTTCTAAGTAGAAATAGACCTACGTTACCGGTCTATGGTGTCTAAATTCTCAGTTAATTCGGCAATGTCGTGCCTGTGATTTGTACAGTAATTTTCCAAACAGAGGGGACATTCTGTAACATAAGAGTCGTGTAAGGGTTACGTTTAGAATTTATTATCTCTCCATTAATTCTAAAGTCGCCGTCATTATTTGGTACATCGATATCATGCATCTCACAAATGCGACCAGATATCTTTTGCTATGTTTTTCGTCCTACTGGATTTGACGCCTGTTCGGATATTTTCATTAGCAATGTTACTGGTGCCGCTAACGGAACAGGACATCCTCACCCTTCCGGAGAACCTGTCACTCGCGGTTTTAGAGTTAACATTGCTAGTGCATTGGGACTTGTCTGTTTCTTAAGTTTGCTCTATGCTATTGATTTTCCTTGTCTGTTTGTTTGGATCGTCCTCTCGCTCATTGTTTTTGCATTGCCTCTTGATTCAAGTGTGTGGGAATTTCTGCCATTAGCTCGATGCTTTGGTGTCCTATTGCCGATGTTCTTAAAGACAATGTCTTTGGAACCCAGTTAAAGGTGTCTTCAAATACTTCTGCATTCTTCAAGAACGTCGCATTGTGGATGCGATTTCAACAATTTTAACATAAAAATCGTTCATTAATGCACCTTTTTAGACTTGCAGGATAAAAACAATACATGTAGATTGCCTGAAAATATCAAGTTCATTTGTACTCGCTGCGAAACAGGTAAAAAAGCTCGGCGAAACCTCACAATTTTAACCTGTTTCTAAAGCTTGTACAAATAAATTTGGTATTTTCCAGCAATGCACATGTATTGTATGTACCTTCTAAACCAACACAGATGTATATTTTGTTCTTTTAAAACTAAAGGCTAATTTTTGTTCTGCCCAGAATCAATATCTCTTAAATATTTAATTGAAGATTTATATGACAGAGTTACAGAACTGTCCTTCTATACTTTACAAGTTTATCATCTGTTAGTATCAATTTCTTGTTAATAATAAAGAATATTCAAGGAAAATCCATAAACCAAAAAAACCTTACAGGTTATATTTCATAAATATTCTTAGGCAGTCAACAGCAAGCCTGTGTATATACAATTTTGTGATTCACACAACCGTGATCTAATACTACAAGTGTCACTCATAATAATGACATACCGGTAGAAGACATATATAATAATGATGTCCATGTAAAAAGAAGTTGGCTTTTCAAAAATATTAATTTTTAAGAAATTTCTCATTTGAATAAACAAAAAAAACCAAAATATTTTGGACGATCTGAAACAGGCAGCTGGTAGTAATCTCATATAAATGAGTGATTATTCCACCAAGATTTAAAACAATGGTATCTCAGTATTTGGTGGAAACGAACCTTTATTCGCTGCTCTTTACAACTAAACAATACTTCTCCAAGATATATTGGTACATCTCTCCATTTAAAAAAATTCTAGCACTTACATAATGGAGTCTTGTTTAAATTCTATCTCTACAAAAAGCAGTGATATGGAATGTTCTGAAAGTTTTAATGAAGAATGTAACTATACAAAACAAAAATATTCCTTACGTTATACTGGATACATACATGTCCTTGAATATTGTGTCCCTTAAACCAATTCTAACTGCTTACAAGATGATAGTTATTTTACATGATGATCAAATTATATTACATTTCATAAATACAGGAAGATCTTATACTGTTGTTGAAGAGTCTTTTAGTTTATTTGAAACTTTTAGCATGATTTTTATATCTCAAATGAATAGACAAATATATGTTGAGTACTTCTTCTCAGAAAATATTAATATCGGATTCGATTGACAGTTATCATCAAGTCTTATTCGTTCTTCGTATGAGGTACACCTCTGGTATACCATCCTATTACTACATTAATTTAGAAACACTTCAGTACTTCTACATGATATTTCATGACAAAAACATTTTTAAAGTTATACAGTCAACACTCTTTATAACGATGTTCATTACGACAGGGATTTTATAACGTCATAGCATTTCCAACAAATTTCTGTTTACTTTTTATATTTGGATTCTTTAAAACAGCAAATTCAGTTTAATTACAAAACTGTCAGGGAATAAACATGGTCATTATAAAGAGGGTTCACTGTAATTTTTTAAGATTCAAAAAGAACAAGATATGCACGTTTCTATTTAAATGCCAAAATTCTTTTCATTTACCTGAAGAAAAATACCTTCTCATCCATGAACAAAGGTCTTCACTTTCTATTAGAAAAACTTTTTCTGGTTTACACAGTGGATACAAGACATAGTACATGAATTTATTCCCATGGTTTTCTATTTCCTTAGTTTTAAATGTAATTTCATGACAATAATTAATGAAGTCTGGACAAGTTGCCCTCCCCCCAAATAACTCGTCCACTATTCAGGACAAGTCATCTATAACTCAACTACCACAATGAATTTATAAATATTCATCTTACTGGTAGATACAAAATTAATTGTAGAATGACAATTTTTTTTTCTCTTCCCAAAAGGAGGGGTTCAGGAATTACTTTTTAGTTTTGTACTTGCCAAATAGTACATATATCATATGTTCTTACATCAAAATAACTGATTTTTTTTCTCTGAAACAGCTTGAAAAAGATAAAGAAAAGTAAAGCAGAAGTTTTTATTCATAAAATATCAAACATAGTAGCTTATCTCTCTCTTGAATAACCAATATTATGAATGAACGATCAGAGGAGTGACTTTGTTATTCACAAGAAATACAAACATAGTCAGAAAATGTCTTTTACTTCATTTTTCAAATATAAGAATGTTATTCCATCCCACTTTTATCCCTAATCAAGTTTTAACTGTCGTGAGATGGAGAAACATTTTTGACTTTGTTCACATTAGCTTATACTTCAAATCATGCCTACACTCAGTGTAAAAGAAAGTTTTTGATTAATAAGCGAATTGTGCCTGGAATCACAATTTTATATTTGTAATACCCAGTATGGTTGATGAAATCACCCAAATGATTTCTTTTTGTTTTTGTCATGCAAAAGAACGATATGCCAGTGTTGAAGAATACCACCCAGTCCAAGCTTACTTCATTGTACATGATTGGGCATTGGTTCTTTTTTAAGCTAGTAGAAGTGAGTTCCGATAAAGGTAATTAAAACTAATTTAATATGCATTAATAATTATCACTGATAAGCAGTCCGAAAGCAAAGATTTCAACAGGTCAAAGCACTGACTTGACTATAATTTGGCCACATTAATCTGCTCTGGTCATTTCATTCACTTCATTCAACAGATGATGTAAGACTAGTGCCTTGTGTGTACAGAGGATCTTCATCCATAACAGGCCACAATGTATTGTAATAAAACTGTACATACACCCGTATATACTAGTGTCTTGTTAGCAATACATCTGTTTCAATCTCAATTAATTATTTAATATAAAACAGCAACAGAAAGCAAATGTCATTTGGGAAGTCAAATGGATGACTTGTCTTGAAGAGAAATGACTTGTCCTAGGGTGTAGTGCAACTTGTTCTGATACCTAATTAACATGCCATGAAGAGATTAATAATGAAATTCATTAAACTCATAAAAGATGAGTACTTCATGCATTATGAAGTCGGCAAAGGGAAGTAACCCAGTGATGTAAACAATGGTCTGCAGCTGATTTAGCTTGCTGTTAGAACCATCTAGGTAAGGAAATAACATCAAACACCGCTGGACATACAGAACCAGAAAATCTCTGCTATATCTATCATCTCTAGTTCAGCATGCCTCATTACATAGACAAAAATGTATCTAACCCTCGTGTGTCCAGTGATTCTCTAGTTTTGCACTTTCCACAATGTTAGATTTTGTAAATTAAAACTTAGCTACATGATTTATGTACAAAAAGATTATACTGGAAGAAAGAAAAACCTTTATACTGTAAACAACATACCACAGCAATTTACAATAAATATAATCACACTTGTCACCTGATTTAATCATTGTGTCTAACACATTGTTCTAAAGATTAGATATGTAATTATGTCGATATGTGTTAATAATGCATTAAACAAAATTTTTCAATAAATATACAACTCTTTAAAATTTAATCTCTTGATAACTGAGCAAAATGAAAGAACCCGCTTTCATTACAAAAATCACTGTTTATATTGCAAATATTATCAATACCATGTACTTTAATATAGCGCTGCTATATTATCATGCATTCATACTTACAAAACTGGTATACATTCGTAAAAACTCAATAGGTCATCAAAAACATGGTTTACTGATATTATGGGCATTATTTTGTTGAAAAAGTAATTATTCTTTTTAAGTACATATAAACCACAAACATTCTACAACTGCATTGATTTTTTGTCAAATGTCCATACAGAACAGTCCATTTCCTTCTAGAAAATCAAAAACATATCAAATCACCACAGAACAGGCATCCTTTTTTCTTTTTATAAAGAGAATGCCTAAAAATACATTTGGCATTGATAGAAAGTAAAATTATTACTGGCCATATACCTTCATTTATTCATACAACTGCCAAAACAATGTCAAGCACATTCCTGCAGTGTAACCAACACATAATCAATATCTACATGTCTGTTATGTTCAATACAAATCAATACTGGAGGAATAAAGAATATGAATATTTAATAAAGATTCTCACATAACTGCAGTGTACTTTTACTGAAAATTATCTGCTTATTGGAACTGCCAATTTGCAAACTTATCTGAAATCTGATTTGGTAACAGAACAGTGGTTTCCATAGAATTTGTGTGTTTTTGGTAGACGAGGATAATTTTAAGAGCACCTTTGACCTAAAGGCACTTAATTAATAGTCTCCTTTCATAAGGGCATATAAACCTCCCAAACTGTTACTAAAATATCCATATAAAACTTACAAAAAAATATCAGCTAACTTAAATTAACTTCATCAATCCTTTTGTTGCTCTTAATGCAATAAACTTCCCAGTGGCCTGACTGATGAATAAGTCTATAATGATGGTCTTAGATAGTCAAGGACAAATATTTCGGAAAGTATGTGTGAAGTTTTTCTGCAAGGACTGTATTGTACAACAGTATACTAAAATGGCAAGGGAAACTACTAGATTTAAAGAAAGATATTTTTTCAAAGACAATTCTACATGCATTTTCAGATCAACTCGTGTTTGAATTTTACTGAAGTTTACCATCAACCTTTAGTATATTTTCATTCAAATCATAGAAAATGAAAATGATAAAACCTTTTACAAAAATATGAATGAAAGTGCCTATTTTGTACATATCAGTGAATAAAGTGTTCCTTTTTTAAGGTCATTCAAAAAAATTGTTTGTTTCTCAAGTCACCAAAATCATTGCATGTCTGTGATTTTTGAGTCATACTTTCTGCGTAAAGTCTTTTTTGATTTCATTTAGTTTATAAATCTGTAAAATTGATAAATGGATGTGCCAAAGTTATTTCCTCTGAATGAGAAAAAACGATGGCTAGAAACATTTTCAAGTCAATTTATGTTTATTTAAGTTCACCAGTATTTTCATGCAGTATTCTTTGATTAGGTACCCGGAATGAAGGATAGCAATCAGTAAGTCTAGAGAATCATCTTCAGTATAATTCATTGCAAAAAATTTTCTTTATCAAAATACATATGTTGTCAAATTTAATAGCCAACAGTGGTCACTGAAGCAAAATAAAAGATAGTAAACGGTTGACACAGATGTATGTCTCGCCTTCCCTCTGGCAATGTCAATAAATGCAGTCGCTGAAGTATGACCTAGGCATCAAGGTCATAAAATGTCAGAATTCAAAATGTATTGCAACTGGTTCAAGTGCAAATCAAATATGACTGACCTAGGACTAGTAGATCTTGACAAACTTAGGTTATCACAAAACTTGACATAACTATACCACAATATTTCCAAAGTCCCTGAAGCATGACCTAGGGGTCAAGGTCATAAAATTGTCATGAATATGAGATGAACTGCTACTGGTGTTAGTATAAATCAAATACCATTGACCTAAGACTAGTAGGTCTTGATCACAGAACTTGACATAACCATACCACAATACTGCCAGTCGTTGAAGCATGACCTATGGGTCAAGGTCATAAAAGTGTCATAGATTTGAGATGAGCTGTTGCCAGTGCAAGTACAAATCAAATACCATAGACCTACGACTAGTAGGTCTTGACAAACTTAGCTAATCACAAAACTTTACAATTGTTGATGCCGCTGTTGCCAGAAAAGCAACACATCTATGTCTCGCCTTCTGCAATGTTCGTTGCAGTTGAGACAAAAATAAAAACAGCCTGTCCTCACTCAAAATAAAAAGAATTGAGAAACAAACAATTTATTCAGAACAGCCTAGTACAGAAAAGTAATTTTTCCTAAAAGGAGGCACATACATAACACTCATTTCATAAAACATAAATAAAATAATCTCATAAAATACAACAAACATTATTTACAATACTGTATTCAATCTTTTATACTATAAAATGGATAATTCTAACAAGGTTGGAATATGTGACTTTCACATTCAAATAACAGAATTCAGACATACAATCAAATTATGTTTGGATTAATTAAGTAGAAGGTATAAAATTGTAAGTATAGTTTTCTTCCTTAACTTTCTTTGTAAATATTAAACACCACGTACAAATTATCCACTATATAGTAGTCATCCCTGAATATACAACTACATCTTGAATATACTTTAAAAGACATGTCCAACAGCCAAAAGTTAGCCAAGTATAAACTGACATAAGCAACCCCTTTTTAAATCTGAAAGAGATGCATTCATTTAAGTTGATCTGTACTATTATTTAACAGAAGTTTTATCAAAGGAAATGTTAGAAGAATTTTATGATGGACTGCTAATAAAGATATCTATACACCACACTGCTGTGTAGCAGCCAAAATAAAAACATGGACAGTAGGAATGACAGCCAAATCTATCACTGAAGTCCCAGGAAACAGTAATGGGAAACAAATGTCCTGATATTATCATTTATTTGCTGCAGTATTAGTGAGGATACAAAAAATTTGGCTGTCATTGTCTGTATAAGCATAACATGAGACAGGAAATGATTTTTACATCATTTACACTTTCATTATTTCAGAATACTTGTGATACTATTCATTTATCTTGGGTATTGTTAGGTTGGAATCAGGTCACATTGTAGAGCTATATACACTTTTCCAAAATTTGTATCAACAGACACTTTTAAATGTGGACAACCCAAAAATCATCCAAATCATATTTGGTGTCTATTAACTAGTTTATTGGTTTCTGAGATGATGTTTACATTTTTTCCCTTACGGTCCCCTTTTACACTTTGTCTGCTGGTGGCCATCTTAGATGGAGGTAGGTGCCACCCAACAAAACTTTGAAAGTGGATCACCTAAGGACCATCCATACAATGCTTGCTTTAAATTGGCTTGCTGGATTATCACATTTTTCCCTTAGGTCCTATGTTAAACTATATCTGCTGGCAGCAGCCATCTGAGACAGAGGTCATGGTCATCCAACATGATTTTGAAAGTAGATCCCAAAGGACCATCCAGCGAAGGTTTGTTTTAAATTGGTTTGCTATTTTATGAGTGGAACATATGTACTCATTTTCCCAAAAGGGTCCTGTGTTACCTGTAAAGGGTCACATCTCCAGATAATCTTTTCAGAAAACTCTCATGTTTTACCCCGACCAAGATTCATCAAGTATAAACCTGTGTAAGTTTCATTCTACCAGAATGAGAGTGCTACAGCAACAGTTTAGACAAACAGACAGAGGAACTGAACCAGCATTTCCAAACCTCTTGTCCAGTTGCTATGACAGAAGTTGACAAATGTGAAACAGCTATGACCAATACAAAAACAGCAATCATAAAAAATACAAATATTGAACAGTTATTGACCAATACAAACACATTCACCTATAATCTACACATAAATAAAAGTTCTGTTTCTGGTGGTCAGTAATCTTTCAGTGGTTTGTGCAATCTGACATAGATAATACAAAAGCATTGATACTTCCAAGATGTAGCTCTGTGAAATTAAATTGATCTGATTTTTTAAAAAATATATATACTATGTGAATCCCTTTTGATAAATTTGTCATGAAATCCATCAAAATATCCTCAGTAAATACATCTTGAAAATAAATATATCACAATGCATTCATAAAATAAATATGTGACTATTTCTGACCATATCACTGATATCAATTTTACAGATAACATCTTTTTTTAGAAAGGCAAATATTACCATGCATCTTTGCTAAAATTGTTACAAAAATATATGGAGGAACTGCTCTAGGTCTATTCAATACATAAATAAGACTGAAATTATCAGATTGGGTGTTTATGTAAAGAATGAGTTCAATTCCAAAACAGTTAAATGTTAATAACTTTGGTTGCAACCTCCTCTGATAAGGAAATTCCATTTATTTCACTTATAACTGTAAAAGTAGCTGAGTTGTAGGTTATTTACTCCTGAACTATGAGAGCTGTGAGAATCATGTTCTTGTATCTTGATTATCTGCCTGAGGATTGGTAACTCATAGACTAGACACTACATATCACAGATTTAGGAATGAAAGCTACATCAATGCATGTTCCTGTACATGATAATTCCGAAAGTCAGCAACACAATCTACAAAAACAAGCTCTATATAAATGGGGTTGCACAGCAGTTATATGAACAAATGCAGAGATTCACATTGTTTTGATATTTAATATCATTAAAGATTTTTTTATCATGAATACAAAAGGTTTCCATGATGCTTGCATCATTTTGCACCGACTTGACCTGTCTAAATCATGGTGGATAAGAGACCTGTCTAAATCCTTGTGAACAAGAACAATTTAAATTGAAAGATTTAGCCTAGTTACATGTATGTCAAAAGTAATTGGAGTTTAGTAGATTTTACTTTGCTAACTGATCAGTCTGAAAATTAGTCTGCCATTTTTTTTTACAACCAAACACTGATTTAGTAGTTGTGAATAAAAACAAGTATGTCTGCTGCAGTCATCATTGGACTGACATGGACTTTAACATTGACAATGCTCCCACTTGCAGTTAATATCATGATAATGCCCTCTTCATAAGTATCTATTATGTAATGAAGCTATATTTTTCCTTCATAAAATTAAAGAATTATCAACTTATCCTGAAAACACAGTATTATTTAATATTACTAAACTTAAGAATCTTTTGCTTTATATGAGGGTGGTACAGGGGGGTACCGTGCATGGATGAACGGGAAATAAATACACATTTCACGATGAATGAAAAATAAAAATTTTGTTTGCACCTTCCATTTTTATCAATTTGCACGAAACAAGAAGAATAACGATCCCCTAGCATGCAAAAACGGGAAATAAAAAACTGCAAACATGTTGCACAAAATAACCCTGTACCACCCGCTTATATATATTATAGACATACCATGAAGACTCCAACAACTATAGCAGCTGTTCCAATCATAATCCCATTCATGA
>JAOXYH010092963.1:0-10664 GCA_028566455.1 Botula fusca
GATTTGCCCATAGTCAGCTTTCTAAGAAGGGTTAGTTGCTCCTTCTGTGCTTCTATGATTTGATCCAATTTCATCATAATATTTATATCATTCCTTTCTCGACGATTGCTACTTGTATGTGGTCTACTAAGCATGGGTAGCTCATAAGATAAATCCATGTTCTGCATGGACACTCCAGAGGCAGGTGTAGACGGTCTAGAGTCTGAAATTGTTATTAGTCTTGTTAGTTGTTATTGTAAAACAGTATTACAGCTTTGGAATAAATGTAATACTCCCGTGAAACATTTTTATATATCCATGTGTACTGCAGAGCATGAGCACATAAACCTTACAACGATTTTTAGAAAAACTAGAACTGTGAGCATGGCTCACTAAATATACCCCCCCCCCGTTCTCATGAACGTACAAGTCAAATTATCTCCCCTTCCAAATATTGGACAGCAAGCATATTCCTTCATGCACACCCGAAGGTAGTGTACTCCAACTGTGTAAAGTTTCATAAAAATCTAATCAGCCGTTTATGAGGACTTGTGCTTTCAAGGTACAACCCCCTTTTGTGAAAGTATAAGTTGAATTATCTCCCCTTCCAAATTTTGGACAGCATCCATATTCCTTCATGCACATCTGAAGGTAGTTTACTACTTCTGTGTAAAGTTTCATAAAAATCCAATATGCCTTTTAGGAGGAGTTGCGCTTACAAGGTACAACCTTCCCCCTTTTTTGTGAAAGTACAAGTCGAATTATCTACTCTTCCAAATGTTGGACATCAACCATATTCCTTCATGCATATCTGAAGGGTAGTGTACTAAAACTGTGTAAAGTTTCATAAAAATCCAATCTCGGAGTTGCGCTTCCAAGGTACACTCCTCCCCCCCTTTTCGTGAAAGTGTAAGTTGAATTATCACTCCTTTCAAATTTTGGACAGCATCCATATTCCTCCATGCATATCTGCAGGTAGTGTACTGCAACTGTGTAAAGTTTCATAAAAATCCAATACCCTGTTTAGGAGGAGTTGTGCTTACAAGGTAAACCCGCCCTTTTTTCGTGAAAGTTTAATATCGAAATCTTCAAGTAAGGCCTTGCAGATTTCTTCGTCTGTAGGATATTCGACTATCTTCATAAAGTCCAAGATGTCTCTCATTATCTCCTCACACGTCGAACCGTTGTTTTCCCTTCCCAATTCTAGCGGTATACTGTCTTTGTGCAACGTTTCACTGAAATCCACCAATCCATGTAGGAGGAAATGCGCTTGCAAGGTCTATGGACAGACGGACAGACAGACATGGTGATTCCTATATACCCCCAACTTTTTGTTTGCCCGGGATGGGGGGTTTGGGGTTATAATAACAATGAGCTTTACAATTTGTTACGTTTATTCAATATGTATATTTACTGCTTTATTCCATTTAATATATGATAAGTAAAAACAATTTGCATTTAACACCTTCATATGTTTGAGCAAGTGGATGAGCATGCTGGCTCGTTCATAATATTGAATCACCTAATATAATATAAGAAGAAAGTATGAAACGAAATTCTGGGCGGTAGATTGGGTAAATTGTATTTAACATATTACTTTGTTAAGGTTTGTGCTCATATTGTCAACCTTTTGGCTCGGATTGCCTGCTTACCTGATATTAACTGAGATGGTGGCGGTGTTGAAATGTCTTCTTGTCTCAACTGAGGTAGTGGTGGTATTTGACTTTCTTGTCTCAACTGAGGTGCTGGTGGTATTGATATTTCTTGTCTAAACTGTTGTGGGTCCGGCATTGGAATTTCTGCGATTCTACGACGAGCAGCTTTCCTCACCGGAAGAGTGTTATCTTCATCTATAATGAAAAGCAATATTCATTTAGCCTTACTATGGGTTTTGTGTATATATATAAGCATAAATGAAAACTTTGATTAAGACTTTATTAATTCTTAATTTTACCCTAAAAGGGTTGATGGCATGAATATATATATATATACAAACGTGAACATTCAAATTTATACATTAAACATACATAATAATTATGCAGCTATATTGAGCCTTCTCTCCTCAGTGCTAGAGACTTTTGAATAGACCGCCGGATAAAAGTGTTTCTAGATTTTGACTTTGACCATTCCCCAGCAATTTGGGATATGAATTTTTGATTTGCGATAAAAATTCCTTTCTAAATGCAACGAAAAAAAGTTCATCGTCTTCGTTTCAGGTCTCGCTGTCTACAAATACTTAAGTTCCCTTTTTATTTGATTAAATCTTCATCTTTCAGTTTCTTAAACATGGTCACTAGCATTTCCGCAACTGATTGGCTATTTTCAAAATTTTCAAAAGAAGCTTCTAAAATAAAATCTGTCTTAACACTGCTGTATTGTTGATACTCTCTCTCTCACTCTCTCAATTTATTATTGAACGTCACTTTATTACCTGAGCTTTCTTCGTATCTGTTAGGTGGTTTTCTCTTCCTTATATCATTTTCACCCTCAGACTCTATATTTGATGTGTTTTCCGCTAACATCGACCTTTGTAAAGCTTTGGCATAGTCCTCTAAAACATATTAAAAGTTTGATACACATACATTGTATCATATAACGATGCAACACACCAGTCAACTGAATAAGTGCCTACCTCCACACATCATTGACTGTAGTGGTAATTGGAAACCATAATTAAGTCCGTGAAATGAACATGTTCGCACTAATTTGCCGACACATTAATTGCTTATCATCTCTATCTCAGTGTAATCTTCAATCAGGCATGCGACCATCAGAAGTATATTATTGGTATTTCAATATGTGTATTTGAAGGACCACCAACAGCTTGACTATTGTATGAATTTTGCGCATTAATTAAGATTATATGGAAATTTGTCATTTTTCTTTATTATTTGGTTTGAAGTTTTTTTTTTTTCACACAGGTATTTGTACCTTTTTTTTTCTTTTTTGTCGTTGCTTGTGAGCCAACTTGTTTGTTTTGTAACCTAGTATTTGGTCGTCGTTGTTTGATAATTAGCAGATGTATTAATTTACCTGTGTATGATAATATCCTAATTTTGCACAGAGACCATCTTTCTTTGTCCGGTAATACTCCTTGCTTTACCTTTTTTGAAGCTCCAAGCTTTGGCCAGTAGCAGTACATTTGCTAAAATAGAGACACATGTATATATACATGTATACATTTTTGTATTTGATGAAAACAATGAGACAAAAAAAAATAAAGCGAGACATACATTTTAAAGAGGTATTCATTTAAATCAAACTCTATAGGATTCCCGGAGAGATGATGGACGACTCCCTATTATATAACATGTATAAATTTATACACTGTAATATACGTGGATGTGCGAAAAATTCGAATCCGTGTAAAATTTAGCATGTTTCTTGCAAATTGCGTCTATTACTTCGCCGTATTTTCATAAATATTTTCTGTGGTTCAAATTTTCGAAATTTTACATGTTTTAGGGTAATTATTCGGAGCCAGTGTATAAGATATCAGGTGATCACCGTCGCAAATGTGAAAGTTAACCCTCAAGGATATGTTCAGTGGATTAAGGAAATTTCATAGAATTTACATTAACATAAATAAAAAAATAAATGTTTTTATCTAGTTCGTTATGGGGTTTTAGAAAAAAAACATGCATTCAAACAGTACCAATTTAACCTACGTAAACCTATGCAAGGTCGTCTGCACATACTCCGCAATCGCAACAAATGACGTTCGATATAGCGACGTGGAAAAAAACAACATGATATTGTTTTTCAAAAACAAATAACCACTTACATTTTCTCGACTCTCTATCCAGCTTTTGTGGACAACATCATTCAAATTCTCATCTACAAACTCCACTACTACGTAATCCAACATCTGAATAAATCAGTAGTACAAATATACAGAATAACATGAAAATATAAATATCCTGTTTTAAACCTCATGCAGCAAAGACAGAAACAATTTCACTCCATGGTCTCGTTCGATCATAATCGCTTTTTGTTTTAACACAGAGGGCGAAAGAATTTTCATTTGCGTGTTCCTGTCCTTTCCTATTAATGCACCAATGATACTTGAATTACACGGAATTTCAAAAAATGGATCACAGTTTTCGTAAACTCGGCACATAAGTTTTGTGCTATTGCCAGTGTCTGGTATATTTGTGGTGTTCATAATTTCACAGCATGTGTTATGATTAATTATAAATGCATTGTTCGGTCGCTTCGGGGAGTGCGAGTGTTTTGTATTTTGTGTGTGATTTTGAACCACAGGCAAAATTTCTTTTTCCGATAAACGTTTAACTATTTGAACTAGTGGGCTTTTACCAGACCTAACCATACGTTTCAAACTCTGCAAATAATTTTCGAAGATAAATGCAAAGCACGCATCTAAATTTCCATAATTTAAAGCGTCACTTGAAAGATGTAATAGTGCGTGTACATTGTACACCAGAAACTCCGGTCCATATAATTCCCGACCCTTTTCCACGAAGTATTTTAGAAGCTGGTGAGCGTATTGATGAAAATTTGTCACCAAATGTTTTGAAAGAAGGATGCTTATTGCTACGCTATACACCATGAAATGCAGGTATAAATCTTCACGCAATATCCCTTTCAGTACTATCTTGCCGGTATATAGCATAAACTGCCGATATTCCGTTGCCTTCCATCTGTCTATTTCATTAAATCCCCTAGGTTTTCTTACAAAATTTGAGGGTATATATGGTTTTAGGGCTGTCAATCTGGAACTTATTTGTGCTGCCTGATTTGACGACATTTTCACCTCCTTCTTTCCCCTCAACCACATTAATATTAAGCGCTTTGTTACACCAAGGCAACACTGGTGCATGTAGTCTATGGGGAATTTTTCAATCATGTCAATTGGGATATTGCAGAATGGAGAGAACGTATTATGATGTTCGGTGTTTAGTTGAAGTCGGAAAGAGTAGTCGGTTCGTGTCGTGATATTTTCAGTTTCTTGATAGGTCATTCTACCATGATATGAACCTTTCTGCTCGCACCTGTCGCACCCATAGTACCCAGAATACAATTTGATACCCTTCACCATTGCTTTTGCAGGTGCATCACAGACAATGCATCGAAGTTTAATTTGTAGCATGTTATTACTGTACAAAAATCCATTTTCAATTAAATTCCCCAAATCTCGTACAAAGTCATCCAAAAAAGAAAGGTCAGTTGGTTTAGCGTCACCGTACGTTAGTGTCACTGGAAAAACGGTAACTGGGTTAAGATGAATGGCACACAAAACTGGCCACACTGTCTTTGAAGAACTTTTAAATAGGGGTAAACCATCAATGTTAAAAGATAATTCAATTTCGGTTAAATTTTCTGTCTGGTAGTGCGCAAGTTGTTTTTTTAATTCATTCACAAGAGGGAAATAAATATAGTCCATTCCAGCCTTTTTAATCGTTATAACCTCTTTGTCAGTTTTGAGCAGAGTTCTTGCAGTGCGTGGTAGGTTGTCATGCCCATGTTTTTTTAAAACTTGCAAGAGTTTGTCAACCGCATTGTGTTGTATGTTACATTCATTGACCCACGACACTAGACTTTCAGTCAACGATTCGTCACGCGGTGGTTCTTCTTCACTGTCGGTATACAACGTAATGTGTTCATCAATAAGATCCCAATCATCCTCAGAATTTGAACATTGATTTTGAGGTGTGATATCCTCATGTCGTAAATTTGAAGGACTTAATGTATTGACACTGGGGAATTCAGATATTTGACTATCATTATCACTTTCTTCCTCGGATGAAACGGTATTTTCTATTTTCCGATTTAACAATCTTTTAGCTTTCAACCACTTTCTATTATACTCTAATTTTCGTTTACGCCTGTTTTGTACGTCGTCCATACTGAAATAATAAAGAATTTCACTTTTTTATAGATTGAAAATTTTATTTTGAAAAAGGTGAGCTTCAAAAGCGCGAAGAAATACCCGGAACATGCCAGAATTACAAGAAATACTCATATTCATCATATATGCGTGTTGACATATTATGTGACGCAGTATATCTGTATTAAAATTGCACAGCGTTCCGAAATCCCCCACCGTTAGGGCATCTTTCAAACAAGTTGAAGTTACTATATCAACTTTATTCAAATCTGATTAGAAATAAATTGCTAGAGCGCTTACATGGACATTTGATCAATTTTCTAAAATATTAATGGTCATAATCTTACAAAAATATTCCGCCATGACTCATCTTTAAACTCATTTGAGGTATCATTGAGTTAAAGCTACTGTATAAATTTTATCCAAATCCAATGAAAAATAAATCTGATTTAGTGCATACAAGGATATTTTGTCAATTTTCTAAGTTATTAAGGGGCATAACTCCTATAAAAATATACAACCAGAACTCATCTTTGAACTCGCTTGAGGTATCATTGAGTTAAAGCTACTATATAAATTTCATTCAAATCAGATGAGAAATAAACTTGCTAGAGCGCCTACAAGGCGGACGGACGCCCGGCATTACCATATCCCCGCACCGCGTTGCGGCGGGGATAAATACCGATCAAAAAGTCAAATGAATGGTTATGCAAAATAGTAAGCACGATGAATCGCATTTTGGGCACAAGTAAATGTTGCCAATGTTTTATTATTATTAGGAAGCAACCATTTGATTTTCGGGGGGGGGGATAGTTTGCTCCCAATTTTTTCAGAATTCCACAATTCAAAAAAGTAAATTGTTTTATCACCAGCTGTCATGGCTGTAACTAGCTTTAACCATATTTTTGAGAGAAAAAATGAAAAAATATAATAAAATTATAAATTGTTTTTGTCGAATGTAAAAAAAAAGTTTGACTCGGGGATTCTGACTCAGGACTCTGTTCATACATGATCCATTGATATACTGTTTGTTCTAAATGAACTGTACATTGAAAGCTTATTATCCTTCGATCCCCATCATATACTTGGAGGCAAAAAAAACCCTGACCCATTCCAGCCGCACGTTCGCATATACTTATATATAGGAAGTAACACTCTCCCCCCCCAACATTTCAATAATATCTTTAGAGAGATAGGGTTACACGCACAAACACAGACACGGTGCGACACTATACACGTATATAGTTGTAATTACAACGAGACGGGAAATCTTTATTCACTTCCAAACAACTGTAAAATATATTGTTTGCGTTGGTATATATTGATAATAAATGTAAATAGGAGTCAGAGGCATTAATATCGTAGTTAAAAACATTGAAGAACATTTTTTATTTGCGTTTTCAAGCAACAATAAATTAAGACAACTATTTTAATAAGAAATAAAAACTGTGTGTCCATTATCGTGCAGTGTACAGCTTCATACAATCATTGAGGAGGATGCGCTCAACCACCGTTTTGTTTTTATATGTACATGGGCTGATTGTTCGTGTTGTTATACTTATGCCACCCTCAACGGGCAAACAAATAGAACAAACGCCGCTAAATAAAATATCCCAATGCAATTGATGCATTAAAAATAATATTTGCTGTATTAATTTGTATACTTACATTTATCTTCCGTCTTTCCCGCTCTTCATAAGTTTCTTTTCAAATTGCAAAAGCTATAAATGTTATCGAATTACGCGCTATTGTGATATTTCCTGAACTGGCCATCCCTTATCAATACAATTGAAAGGGACATTATGTCATTAGGAAATTAACATGCGGAATTCAAAGACAGAGGAAGCAAGAAAGAGAAAGCTTTTGTTTAATATGACCTTTACCCAGTCTTATGCAATTATGTTGTATTTTAACTGGGTCATGAATTCGACTTCCACCAACTAAAAAAAAAATAAAATAAAATAAATAAATAAATAAATAATGCAGTGCATTTTTTTTCAAAGACCACCAGTTTACTTTCAAAGCAGGTGCGTTGCCGTGGAAATAAAACGTATTATAAAAACAAGTTACATGTATATATGAAATCAATACAAATTTGGAGACATGATCGTCATGGTATTAGGGCATTTCTAAATATAATAATTCATATGATACTAGAAATGACAGTCTTTGCCGTTCTTGTGCAATTAACATTTTATTGTACGTTTTAATAACGTTGTTGAAACGTTTGTAAAATGACACGTTACAATTACGTAAAATAACATTTGAAAAACGTTTTGTTCAAAAGTAAACAGTACGTTGTATAAACGTTACAGACAACGTTAATTGACAACGTTTGAAAACGTTTTATAAACGTCGCTATTTTTAGGAACGTTTTTATTACGTTGGCTAAACGTTCCAAATAACGTTACGAATTCACTACGTATCCGTAACGTTGCAGCAACGTTGTATATAGGTAACGTCAGGTCTGACATTGTCACAACTTTTCCATAACGTTACAGTAACGTCACGTGTTTGCTGGGTGCCTTGTATGGCCTCCAGCAAATCCCTGTCATCTGAAATGTCTTCAGCCTGTTTAAAACAGGATTGAAATATACATACTGAATGTAACAAGACTTGAGAAAGCAACTTTTCCAAAACTACTTTGATATACCGTGTTTTGTTATAAAATGTAGATGTGCATACTTCAGCATAATACTGATACATTAATTTCTAAATGAATAAACATTATCTCAAAAGTATGACCATCGTCCCATATAGTGGTTAGCGAGTAACTCCCGCCAATAAATATTTTTTCCATACTTGACAACCCTATGAACATATCAGGTAGACTACTGACTTTTGAGTGCTTCTACATGTACCGCCTACCGATTTTGGACTATTTTCTGCCACTTTTATAAATTTGAATATGATTTCTAAATAAAAAAAACAGCTCTTACTGTGTTTGGTTTCAACAAAAAATCTATGTGTGTGTGTGTGTGTCTGTTTGTAAGTCTTGTCTTGAACTGGATCTACATACTGACATCAGCTGTAAAATGCGATTATAAATACTTACTATAGAACTTCAATAAATATGGTGTGTAAATTACTTTTTTAAATTATTTTTGGCCAAGTAACAGTGACGCTTAATTAAAGGCACTACATATGATTTAAACACCGAAATACTTCAGAGTCTTTGTTCGGGGAGTCAATCTACTGCTTTTTGCATCAGTATACCAATCTACCTGTTGAATGTATGTTTTTCACATTGAAAATCAAGACTGATAAAACAAATTGACGAAACTTCTAAGATTTTCACCCAAAAAATGGAAGCAAATTCTGTGAATGGCAAGAACTACATGCCTACCAGTACTGTAATCATGTTTTAAAAAGATGTATTATAATTTCATGAATTATTTACCTGTTCCCACGGGAACTACAGTTCCATATAACTGTTTAATCTCTGCCGACTGTGTCACATTGACATGCCTTTCTGGTTTCCATTTTCCCTTGTGATTATAGGATAGTCGCATTTTGAGCTCTCCCTGGATAGCCAAACAATTCCAAAAATAGACTTGATTACAGACAGTAAGACATGGCCATTGACTATTTTCGCTTTTATTTTGTCGTGATTTCACCGAACTTTTGTCGTAGCTTCGTGCCTTCATGTCTTCGTGTCTTGGCCTTCTAAGATTAGAAAGCAAAAACGCGAAGGCACGAAGACACGGAAATGGCCACATACAGTTTCCATAGATTATGTCATAGGTGGTACAAATTCTTGTAAATATTGTTTTTACAATATATGACGTAAATTTTGCAGATCAAAATTTTGCTGTGTGATCGGTCAGGCTACATGTATGTTAAAGATTCCAGGGATGTCCGGTGGTCCTTGTCCAACCTTTCGCTACTGTTGCTAAGAATTAGCCGGAATCCCCTTAATTTTGTCCAAATAAAGGTGCCCAAGACGAATGTGCTCATAAAGAAAGATAATAATGCAATATTGGTCGTGGAATCGTTTTAATTTTACGGATTGTGCACTTGCTTGTAAACGCGTTGCAAACAGCTGTACTCTTAACATGTATAAACTTCGTCGAAAGATGCTGATTTTCTATTTTCTATATGAAGAAACATCATACTACATTGTATTTCATCAAATGTTAGTGTTCGAGTATTACAGTACTTCAGACCATTAAAATAATATATTGTATGATCTATACATGTGGGCTAACCTCAAGTAAAAGAAGATCGTGGGTTCGACTATGAACTGATATTTTTTGCTCTTCTACAAAGGATTCAGCATTAAGAGGAATATCAAAGACTGGTTGGCTTGTAGTTAGAATCATGGATCGAGTAGAAAGTCACATTTTCCTATTAAGACCAAGAGCGGACTGGTTGACTCGAAGTTACAATTGTGTGTCTAACGGACTAACGTGTTTTCCTGTGGACAGTCAGTTGATTAGAATACAGCTCGGCGTGCTGATAATACGATTCATGGTTTAACTAAGAATCATATTATCACGTTTAATCATTAAGATGCAGTCACAGTAAAATACTGGTCATTTTGAACTAATTAATAACCACCCCCCTTTTCTATGATATGCATAACTGTCTGTACTTAAGTTCAATATTCTGCAGTCTGGTAGACCTATGCAAAAAACAACGATTGGTATAAAAACGCAAAATGTACCGAGACAAGAAATAAGCTAAACTGTCAAAATGGACAGGCATTCAAACCCTGCCGACCTTCTAAAAACATTGATGAGCCGAAGGTTCACTAGTATATTCCTTATTTACTTGCAGTTCTCCAGTATATCCTTTCCAGCTTTGGCTCCTCAATATCATACAATGTAGGTATAAT